>PISX010000108.1:337789-390785 GCA_004024625.1 Mellivora capensis | reverse complement strand
TGCTCCACAAATAAGTGAAACCATATGATAATTGACTCTCTCTGCTTGACTTATTTCACTCAGCATAATCTCTTCCAGTCCCGTCCATGTTGCTACAAAAGTCTGGTATTCATCCTTTCTGATGGAGGCATAATACTCCATGGTGTATATGGACCACATCTTCTTTATCCATTCGTCTGTTGAAGGGCATCTTGGTTCTAGGATTAGTTTTCTTAAAAGAAGAGAAACCAGAGAGCTCACTTGCTCTCCCTATGTGCCACATGGGGACGTTGCAAGAAGGAGACCAGCCATCTGCAGCCAGGAAGCCAGCTTTCTCCAGAAGCCAGACCCTGCGGGACCTCAATCTTGGACCCTCTAGCTTTCAGAAGTATGAGGAAGTAGATTTCAGTCGTGTAAGCCATGCAGTCTATGTCATATTTGTTATAGCAGCCCAAGCTGATGCATACACCATGGTAAGAGGTTTGAGTTTTATATAATGGAAATCAGTGAAAAAGTTTAAGCAAGGGAGTGACATCAACTAATATATGTTTTTTATGGCCATTGTGTTTGTTGGCAAGAACGGTGGGGAAGGACAACCAAGGCAGGGGTGGCCTATAGGGGGTGGGGCAAGAAGCTATATGGGTTGCAGTCACAATGCGGTTCATGATGGCAGCCTGAGCTGGGACAATGGCCCTGGCGAGGGTAGTTGCTGGGCAGATCTGGGGTGTGCCCTGAAGTGCAAAACATGCCTTGCCAATGGCTCACAGGTAGAAAGATGAACCATCAAGGATGGCTAGCATTCTGGCTTGGCTGGCCAAGTAGACATGTCACCATTGATCAAGTTTGGAAAGAAAAGAGCAAAGAGTTTGGAGGAAAAGTCAATTCAGTCCGGGACAAACCAAGCTTAAAATACCTATGAGTCACTCAAGAGGAAATATCAAGAGTTCTGATTGTTATCTGCATCTGGAGCTCAGGGGAGAGGTGGAGCTGGAGACAAATTTGAGAGACAGATGCATAAAGGCAGCCCGTGAAGTCTGAGATGAGCGGAATCACACAGTGTATTTGCATAATGCAGAAGAGAAAGACTGAGTGAGGCCCTTTCTACTCTACCATACTGTCTCTTTTGCTCAGATTTATCAATGGGGGCAGAAAGAAGGTAAATATGCAGAGTTTATAGGATATATATAGAATATATAAAATAAAATGGGCACAGCGTAGTCCCTTGGTTAAAACCCCAGAGTTTGTCTTTTTTTTCTTAGAGTGCTATAGAGGAAATAATGAAGAGAGATCTGAATTATTGAGAATACTTGTAAAATGAATTCTAATTTAATAAAGGCTTGTGGTTTTTTTTTTTAAAGTAAAGCAACCCCCTTCTCCCTCTCTCTCTCCCTGATAATGGTAGATGAGAGATAGACAGATAGATAGATAATAATCTGCTGCCCATACATAAATAAAAATACAAACTCCATGAATCTAAAATGCCTCATATTTTCATCTTTAATACATCACAAGAGAGACAAAAAATCAGAGTTGCCCTAACATTAGTTCTTTCCTCTCCGAAGATTCACAAAGCATTGGTGTTACCTTTAAATTTTCTAGTCAAGAGACATTTTTTCTAGATGAGTCAAAGGAGGTCTTCAGTGTTCTGGACCCAGTCCTATCTCTAGGACATGAAGTCATGCAGTCTGTGGGGAGTGTAAGGAGGGTAACACTCCCATAGCCTTCCTGAACCAGGGACTACCGGTTCCCAAAAGGTGCCCTCTGAGAGGCTCCTTCCATGTACAAACTTTTTAATGATGTATTAATTTTCTTTGAAAGGTAGGGTAGGGGAAAGAATCTGGAAGTATATCAGAGTTGATTATAATATCTACAAAATTAACATCTTTATATCTAATTACAGAACTAAAATGGACAATTAGAGCCCATAATTAAAGGATACACATAACAATGAAATTACAGTGTGCAATGAGTCGGGAAAAGTCCTAATTATACTCTGGGAACCTGACATCCCTGGCGCTGCCTCACACTGCTATTTTCATCACAGAAACCATCTTCATGAGCTCATCTCACAGGTTTTCGGTGTCTCTACATGGATCTCTTCTATAGGGGACGGAGGGTCCCTGAGCGTGCTTCTGGGTAGCCTTCCCCGAGACCAGCCAGCACAGTGCACCCTTATCAGAAAGACTGGTACACTGGAAAATAGACCTCACTCATGATTAGGGTGATGGGAAGCTGTTCTCTGGACAGTTCTGAAAAATTACTCTTTCACCATCATGCAACAGGTAGGGATTTGTCTAAAGTCTTTTTAATTTGGAAGCATCATGGGAACATTGAGTCAGTTAAGAAACAAGAAGACAGCGTATGTGAATCTATATGTTTACGTTTATACAGCTTAGTATATTATGGATATGTGTGTATCTATACGTATGTATAGTTTAGAGCAGATACACACACACACACACACACACAGGGGAACTGAAGAGAGACAAATACATCCTCCATCGCACATTCCATAGAGGTCCGGCCAGCTGTGTGGGCTACTTGGCAAATAATGACTCAGGAACAAAACAGACAATGAGGTAGAAAAGCAAAGTCAAGGTACAAGAGAGGAAACATGGCAAAACAAGAGGCCAGAAGGTCTACTGGCATGGAACGCCAATACAGTGCCTGGGACTTCTACAAGCACGCACAGGTGTGCTCACAGATGCCGCATCACAATCGCGTGAGATGGGCCCGACTCTTCTGATATAGCTACAGCACAGGGTGGGTAGTCCCTCGCCCTAACTTGCAGAATTGGGGTAGAACCCTGGCATCCGGCTGCAGAGCCCAGCAGGGATCTGTTGAAGGCTTCCATTCAGCAAAGCGACCCCACAAGGTCTATCAAGATCATGTGCTCTAGTAACTCTGGAAAGGATGGACCAACACAGAGGGAAAGTGGTCCAGACAATCTGACTGGGCACTGGGGGGGCAAATAAACAGAGGGAAGAGACATAAGGGAACACAGAGGGCAGGGCCATGGGACCAACAGGTATGATCAGAAAGATAGATCAAAGATGACTAAGTTTTTAAACTAAGTGCAGAAAGGAAGGAAGGAAGGAAGGAAGGAAGGAAGGAAGGAAGGAAGGAAGGATTGTAATAAAATTACCAGAGACAAGAGACAAGAAAGGGAAGGAAGAATATAATGGAAACATTAAATTCTTACACAGATGCTATGCTTTTGAAAAGCCTGGGGGTTCTCCAGGAGGAGGTGTCCATCAGGCAGCTGGAGAGTCAAGACAAGAGCTTGGACAAAAGGTCAGGCTGGAGAGGCTCACTGGAGAGAGGTCTCTGAAGAGGGGAGACCCAGACCAGTGGACCTCCTGAGACAGCCAAGAGAGGGGATTCACAGTAGAGGAAAAGGCTCACAGAAGTCAGAAAAAAAGGCTTGACTCCCAGCAGGAAAGGCGTTAATAATCAACCCTTGGCTACCAGAGGCTCCCCAGCCCTAACCTGCAACAACTCCCTACTTCTGCATCCACGACCCCCACCTCCTTGGGAAACGACAACCTTCAGTAAGGACTAAAGACACGGCCGTTCTTCCAGCTGGGGATGGGGTAAGCCCCGGGGGCTGGAAAGGCGCAGTCCCCGGAACACAATGACACTGGAGACTGCTGCGTGTGACCGCTGGCGACTGCACATGCCACGAGGGCGGCAGAACACGCAGAATTGTCGAATCACTATGTTACGCACCTGAAACTCACATTGTGTTGCGTGTGGGCTATTCTTGAATTAAAAAAAACAAACCAAGATCTGATCCTTATTGCTCTTTGAAATGACTCAACAGGAAGCCCCGAAAGGACAGGGATAGCGTCTGTCCTGCACGCCACTCAATCCTAAAAGCCTCCGGCTTAGCCTGGCACTGACTAAACTACTCCTGAGTAACGAGGAACGGGACAGGGGTCTGGCGGGACCTCCCTGGTGAGAAGTCAGTAGAAGAAACTCATTCTCGGTCCAGCGCTGTTTATCCAGTGCCCCAGCACCTCCCCTTCCGCCAGACCACCGGCCGCAGTCTCTTGGGGCCGCCCCCACAAGATGCCTTCACACGTCCTGGAGCTTGTGTGTGCTGACAGCAAACAGAGGCCAGGCCACAGCCTCTTTCCCCCAGCAGACCACACCCCTAACTTACTGGGAACCTCCTGGCCCGTGAAGAAAAGATCAAATCCAGCATTCCAACCACCATAACAAGCATAGGATGTTTACCGGGGCCAAAGGGAAAAAGCATCACCCCAGCCTCTGGTCCCACAGAACTTGTACCAGAGTCAAATCTCTGAAGTGAGTGTTCTGGCTCCTCAGCTAACATAACCACTTGCTTCTGGCAAATCCGAGAGGAGCCACTTGCCCTTCCAGAAGGCCTGAGCTTCTGAGTATCATCAGCCGACAGATGCAGCTCAGGGTTGGCTGCAGAGCTGAGTTCAGTCAGTATCACCAGAAGTGTCGGGGCTGATGTTAGCTTCACGGTCAATGCCCAGGCGGACACTAGCAGGGTGGCAGTTTCTTTAATCGTGGGGGTCATAGTCTTTGGTCTGTCAGCTTGGCGAGGCACTAGTCCCCAGCCATTCAAACACTAATCCGGGTGTTCCTGGGAATGGGTTTTGTAGATGTGACTACAATGCATACCCCGTTGACTCTATGGAAGAGATTATCCTCGATAATCTGGACGGAACCGATTCGACCCGTTGAAGGCCACAAAAGCAAGCTGAGACTCCCCTGCAGAAGAAGTTCCACTGGGGACAGCAGCTTTGGCCCCTCCCCAAGACCTCCAGGCTTTCCTCTCCGGTGGCCCTGAAGGCTGGGGACTTGCTGATGCAGCCCCTGTGGTCGCCCATGCCAAGTCCTTGCGATCGCCCTCTTGACCTATATCTCCTGCCAGTTCTGCTTCTCTGGACCCTGAATGAGACAACACAGGACAGGCCCTGGAAGGATGCATCCAGTCAGTAACTACTGGAGTGTTTGCTGTTCTAGATGCCCTGTTCTAGAGGGCGGAGATGAAAGAGAGTAGAACAAAGACAGGTGGGGGGCTGCTGCCTTGGAACGCCAGTGCCAGACCTCCGGCTTTGCCAGGAGCTATTCCCACAGCATCTGACTCCCTGTCTTCAGGGACACAGAGACCCAGAAACACACACACAGGGAAGAAAGCTCCGGGACAACAGAGGCAGGGGTTGGAATGACCACAGGAGCCCCTGGAGGGAGAAGAGGCGAGGAAGGATGCTTCCCGGAAACTTACGAGGGAGCCTGACCCTGCCAACATCGTGATTTGGGCCTTCTAGTCTCCAGAACGATGAGACAATACATTTCTCTTGTCTTGAGCCACCCAGTTTGTGGGAATTTTTAAAGGTGACCCTAGGTAAGTAATAAAAATAATCAAATCCATTCACTCTTCTTCATCAAAAGGATCTGCCCCATAAATCACAGACTAAGTAAGGTCTGATGTGTCATCTAACATTCTCATGTTTGACCTGGGTTTCCGCAGGTCAGAAACAGCGTGGAGTCCCCATGCTTCTCTGTGTTCACTTCTGGTGGCTTTCCAACAAAACTGTTTTTTACAAATGGACCACCAGCCCATGGGGTATAGTTTTCCAAGTTGACTATTTTAATATTATATTAGAGTTTTATTCATCTTTTTAAAAAATGATTTTATTTATGCATTTGAGAGAGAGTTCTCAAGCAAGGGGTAGGGTAGGGGGAAGGGGGAAGCAGATTCCCTGCTGAGCAGGGAGCCTGACCTGGGGCTCGATCCCAGGACCCTGGGATCACGACCTGAGCTGAAGGCAGATGCTTAACCGACTGGGCCCCCCACCAACCCCAGAGTTTTATTCATCCTGATCACTGGGTCTTTGGGTGTCCCTGTACAGTTTCCACTGGAGGCATGTGCCTCCCCATCTTAGCCCAGGCCTGGCCCTGTTCCCATCAGACTTTTTGCTCTCTTTTCATTAGTCTGCATTTTTCCAGGCTGAATTGTTCTCCTTCAGACCAGGCCCTCTCCAATGCCACAAGTGGCATCTGTTTTTATATTTGTTTTCATATTTTACTAAAAGCTGATGATTTCCTGCAGATAATTGAGGAAGATGTCAGTTAAGGCCAATCCTAACCCGATGCCGACAGGCCCCTTCCAGACACTGCCCTGTGATGGCCTGGGGGAGTCAGTGTCATTATTGGGGTGGTTGGGGTGTCCTTGGTAATTCTCTTGCCACACTCACGCCACCTAGCCAGCCTCTGCCTTTGAAAGAGGTGGCAGCTAGATCAAAATGACTCACCTTTTTGCCGCCCTTCCCTCGTTCCTGGTGCATTTCTCCCACACAATGGCTTTTAATGTGTTTGGCCTTGAGTTTTTTGTAGAATTGTTTTTCTTTTTTGTATTCTTCTGGGGTTTTTCTAAATACAATAATGTAGCGCCTGCTCATGATCCACTCTTTTTTTGTTGTTGTTTTTGAGAAAGAGAGAGAGCGAGCGAGCACACGCAAGCACAAGTGGGAGGGGCAGAGGGGGAGAGAGAGAATCTCCAGCAGACACCCTGCTGAGCACGGAGCCCCTCATGGGGCTCCACACAGGGCTCGATGGGGAGGCTCGATGCCATGACCCAGAGATCACAAACTGAGCCAAAACGAAGAGTCAGACACTTAACCGACTGCACTCCAGGGGCGCCCCTCAGTCCAGTGTCTTATTTAAGCACCGTATCGCGCTTGGCTACTGCGCTAAGGGGGTTTGGGCACCAGAATTCAAGCACTGGCAAACCCCAGCTCTGTCAACGGTCCTGCTGTGGGTTTCTGGCAAAGCACTTGTTCCCTCACACCCTCTGTTTCTCCAGCTGTAAAATGGGCTAACAATATCTGTCCTTCTCATGGCCATTATGAGTCGGATGATGGTAGATGGTGAGGCATCTGATGTGGCTGAAGTAAGAGCTGTGCGAAAGCTTACCAATGTGTATGTGTAAGGAGGTGCTGTCTGTAATCAGAAAACCCTGGAACTGTGGGACTGGGGTGCATTACGGGATATTCCAGTGATGGATGATTCTGTAAACATTCAAAAAATAATCAACTCAGAGATGATAGATAGGTGGGTAGATAGGTAGATAATTGACGGACAGATAGACGCGACTGGCTCCCTTTGGAAAATGTGGACGTGTGTGCACATATGTAGGCCTGTGCAACTTTGGAAACACATCAGGAAGAATAAACGTCAAGCCCTTAGATCTTAAAGAAAGCAGTTGTCTCTGGAGAGTTAAAAGAGATGGCCAGGAGGGTAATTTTACTTCTCATTTTATATCATTCTTAAATGCTGGGATTATGGGTAATTTTCATGCAGTGATTTTCAGGTTTTTTAATTTTACGAATATTTAGGGAAAGCGGTGTTACATAAATCCCCACTCTTCTACTGCAACCTTGTGCCAGGTGATTTTCTGTGTACTCTCCTTAAGGTACACATTTTCAATCATTTGCCGCTTCTCACACACACACACACACACAAGTACTTTTTCAGCAGCGGTGGGGAGCTAATCCCACGGTACTCAAGAGACATGCCCAGGGTCCAGAACCACTAAGTCAGAGCAAGGACCCACGGTCCACTCGGCTGTCCACAGTTCACACTGGCCTGTTGCCATCAGAGTATGTCTGTCCTTCCTATGCTCATTCATCCAGTCCACTAATACTAAGGCCTGTCCTGTGTTTAGCACCAAACTTGGCTCTAGAAAAAACTGCAAAGGTGAACAAGGCAAGATTTCTGCCCTTAAGCAGCTCACAGTCTCTTGTGCTATTAATAAGAAACAGAAGGAAACAGAGTGCTCTATGGGCAGAGACAGAGTCAACAGCTGGGGACGGCCCAGCCGCCCTGGCTACTCCTATGAGGTTGAGTCAGAAGATGACTCTAAGTCCCTTCTTCTTGAGAGGAACGTGGCAAAGATGCCCTCTACGTTTTGGTACACCTCAGTTTGCCCAGCCCACCTCTTCACTTTGTCTGACATGAGTGGGTATGGGTAGTGGAGAGTAAGGAGGGGAGTAAGGTATTTACAGAAATCCGAAGGAAGAGAGGGCCTGTGGCCATGGTGGGGGCCACACGGGGACAGAAGGTCAAACCAGAGGTTGGCAGAAGGAGCTGTAAAGTTCACATTTGTATGCTGGCCAAAAAAGAAAAAAAAAATTCCTCTGACTCAAAATAAACACAGACTTGCTGTGGGCCCTTGTGCGATTTTTCTTATGATTTGGGGGAATACTGTTAAAAGTCTAACTGCCCCTCCCCCCTGAATTCTGTGGGGATCACAGGCTGGCCTCTGTCTGGACCAGAAACAAAGGGTTTGGGGAAGTGTGCACCTTCCTCTCAAAAGTTCACATAATTTGGTTTTTCTCCCCATGAAGTTGAATTTTTATTCAGATGGGAGTATCTGTTATATCCTCAGCATGAGCCATGACTTTGGCAAGAGGCAGTGTGCATGAGTGGCCAAAGGACGACACATGCAGTCATTGGTCACTGGAACCTCGAGGGACACATCATGAAGGAAAAGGAACGGGAGCTAGGAAGCGCAGACTCGGACAGGTGGAGAGGAGGGGAGAGACACTTAAGGCAGCAGGTAATGTGGGGCAAGGGACAGATGAGTAAACACAGCTAGGACACTGAAGGAACATGGCTCCCCCGGCTTTGAAGCTGCAAGGACGCTTGGCCACCATCTGTTACCTTCTGCATGTCAGAGGTGTGCCGTTTGAGAACCGGAGAGGTGAGATGGCTGCCAAGACCACATAGCACGGCCCATCCCCTGGACTCGTTCCCTGACCGTGCTGTCCCCAGGAAGAGCAGGCATTCCCGAAACGGGAAGCTGGGACACGTACAAGAAATAGCAAGTCTGAGGCAGGGTGGGGGAATCTGACTTCAGGAGAAAATACATGTAGGGACTGATGGGAAGAGAAGGTGGAGAGATTGGTTGGGATTGGCTTCTGAAAGGCGTTGAATACGAGACCCACGGGTTTGGGTCTTTTTTCCATTTGGAATACAAGGAACTACACGTTGAGTCGGAGCAGAGCTCAGACGGCACACTCGTTTGTTGTCCCCAGGAACGTGTGAGGACATCTGACTGGGATAGGGGAAAGACCTTCAGAGTTCCAGGGAAGGAAAAAACTCATCAAGATTTCTCATATTTTCTCTCTGAAAGCTACAAATACTCCTTTATAATAGTATTCCCTTTTTTACAAAAAAATTACAGAATGTCTTTTCTTTTCTAATATAAAAGCCACGCATGCTTATTTGTGAACTTCCAACGTGATGAAGAACCAAAATAGCTCCCACAGTCTCCTCACCAAAAATCAAACCCAGTCAATGTTCTGACTTCATGACTTTTCATCAGAGTTTTTGTTCCTTGGATTTTACATAATTATTAAATACCACTATATAATATATAACTTTAGAACTTATTTTTTTTAAGATTTTATCTATTTATTTGACACAGAGAGAGAGAGAGAGAGAGAGATGGCACGAGCCGGGAGAGGGGCAGAGGGAGAGGGAGAAGCTGACTCCCCACTGAGCAAGGAGCCCGACGTTGGGCTTGATCCCAGGACCCCAAGATCATGACCTGAGCCGAAGGCAGATGTTTCAGCGACTAGGCCACCCAGGAGCCCCATAACTTTATAATTCCTAATTTCACTTAATATAAAACCATAAATACCTTCTTATGTCATCAAAGATTCTCAAAACCACCATTTTACAGGCATATGATCTGTGTACTTAACCACACCCTCCAGGCAGGCCATTCAGGTCTTTCCTTTCTCCTCCCTAAACGCTACATTGTTGTGTGTAATGTTTGTCCCCTTCAGAGTACTTCCTTGGAGTAAACTCACAAAAGTGAAATTCCTACATTAAATAGTACGGACGGTTTTTAAAGTCATTCACACACCTCATCATATTGATTTACAATTCCGGGGTGGGGGGGTTCTTAATACATACAACATATAACTCAAAAAACTAGAGTTTTTATTGAATGAAAGCAGTTTCTTTGTTTGGATGGCTTGTCTTTAATTACAGAAGTATTTCATATTTGAAGAAGAAAAAATACCCCATAAAATTAGATTGTGGCAGGGATGGGGGAGACACAGCTTCCACAAAATTTAATGTCCACGCACCCTGGACCACATGGGCTTTCTCCTGTCTTCTGATCGGTGCTCCCCCCTCCTTTTCCTCACTACCTACCCCACCCCTCTTCTCCCAACCTCTCAGATTCTGGGATGTTGTCTGTTCTGTGTTGATTAAGGGGGATGATTCCGTCTTGTATTTCCTAGTAAAGGGCTCAAGTCCACACACAGAGGCTTCAGCACGCTTGCCCAGGGCTTTGGAAAAGTACAGTTTGCAATGAAAAGATTGATGGTGCTTTCCTGATCTTCATGGCCTGTGTGTTTCTCATTATTTTCCCTTGGATGCAGTTGTCAGCTTTTGTTCCAAAGCCACACAAGGCTGGTCCCTGCTCCTCCCAGAGCAAGGAGACTTCTCTAGAGCTAATGCCATGAGGCGAGCAAAGCCACCAGGCTCTCACACAGTCAAAACCCCCTCTCCTCTCTTCCTCTGGGCACAGCTCTGCTCAGACTCCTTCATGCCCCAGCTGCCCCTGTGCTGGCCTCCTAACGAGCTCCCCCACGTCTGCCTCCTTCCCCTTACAGTCCTCCTCATATACTGCAGCAAAACCAGGCCTTCCTGGAGCAAACTTCGTATCATCTTACAGCCCTGCTCAAGCCTCCACAGCAGATCTCTGTTACTTACATGGGAAGTCCGGTATTTTGGAATGGATCAATAAACATGTACCATGGGCCTTTTCACGGGGCCATTAAGCGCCACAGGGGCTCTACCATGAGCTCTGTGTCTAGTTCGGGGAGCTAACACAGACACGTGAAAAGTCACAGGGCTCTGGTCCCCACCTCCTTCCAGTTTCCCCAGTCCTGCACATTCGACAGGCAGATCTCATGCTTGACATGTTTCAGACTAACTTGCTCTCTTCTCCCCAGATCTATGCTCTTTATACAATGGTTCCACTATCCAGGCTCTCAAGACAAGAGAGATCCATGTCAGGAATATGGGGAGGATTTTTTTTAAGATTCCATTTATTTATTTGAAGGAGAAAGAGAATGCAAGGCGGGGGAGAGGCATTAGGAGATGGAGAAGCAGATTCCCTGTTGAGCAGGGAGCCTGATGTGAGATTCGATCCCAGGACCCTGGGATCATGGCCTGAACCAAAGGCAGATGATTCACTGACTGAGCCCCCCAGGAACCCGGGAATAATGGGGAGATTTGAGGGCAGGAGATCTTGGACTTGTGGTGCACATCAAAATTGACTTATCTATTTATTCACTTCCTCAGTTGTGCTTAAGAACATAAAGGGGCACAGAAACTAATCAGACATGCCCCCACTCTCATGAGCATAGAACATAGTGAGGGAGACAGAGCTTCCTCTCCACTGCCAACTTGTCTACCCAAACTGTGCCTCCCAAGCCTGGGTCTCCAGCGCCACCCCCAGCTCAACTATTCACTTCCAGAAAAGTGGACTAGGATATCCCCACATATTTTCATGATTCTCCTGTGCTTGTCTTCTACTGAACCCCAACTGATCCAGATTTCAGAATGACCATAATATCCATGGGTATCAAGAACTATGGGTAAAAAGTCATTAACAGAGGTCCCCGCCATCGATGACTTTATAACCAGGGGGAGGGAGAGCCTGACCCTGAACAGATCATTGCCACATAATATGGTGTGTGGCCAGACCGTGCAGGCATTGCGGCCAATGCCACGAGAAGGGATCATCCAGCCCAAATGCAGATTCAGGAAAGTGCAGGGAAAGTGGCTTGAGGATGAGGGAAACCTGCCAACTGGTACGTGAGTGAGGAGCAGTCGTTTCATAGTGGGGAAACTAGAATCTGAACCCAGGTTCTTCTGACTCTCCAGCCCACATTGTTCCCACCATCTTGTTACCTGGTAGGCTTTCAGTGGATAGTCACTGAATAAAAGAAGAAATGATGAATGAATGAATGAATGAATATATTATACTTCTTCCAATGGAGAGAATGGCTGAAATGTTAGCCCTAATAGAAACTTTGGCTTTGAAACCCCTCACGTTCTGACCAGCTAAACTAATCAGTTGATGCACCTCAGGGAATTCCTGCAACAGGGCAGAGCCCCCCTGTCAGCATAGGAGGGGCTAATTCACTCCTATGACCTTGTGGAACTGGCTCAAGCTAAGATAGTCCAGAATTAATGGGGGGCACTCCCTACTTTTCATCTACCCCACTTCCTCAGAAAACCCCTGCTGGTGTCCTGGGCAATGCAGACAAGGGGAAGAGAAACTCGGTAAGCCTAAAGCTCCTAGAGCGACAGCCAAGAGTCCCCCCCCCCAGAAGCCAGTACTAAACCATGCCGGCCCCAGGTCTCTCTGGACAAGGAAAAAAGATCCTAATTCTCCTACACCCACCTCCTCTGAAATCCTGCTCTGGCAGGAGGAGAGCCAGGATTTCTGAGACTTAAAGATCAGAGCAGGGGGCCCACATCCTCCAGCCATCCCATGGATTGCCTCTGTCCGCCCATACCCCCCTGCTCCTCTGGGTTTACAGAGCTGACGCCCTCCACCAGCAGCCCCCGTTCCATGCTTCCTGCTCCCCGGCCCAAGCCTCTGCCTCCTGTCTCTGTAGGCTTGGCGTATGCACGCAGCAAGCTTGGAGCTGGAGTGTGCCATCATTTCACAATTCAAAAACCCCAAATAAGAGACAGGTGGTGGGACTCTCCCAGGAAATTAAAAGAAGGACTCCAAGCCCACACTGTCTGAGTCTGGCTGCCCAGGGAACAGCCCAGAGATGGGGCTGGGCTGAGGCTACTGTTTCAGGAGGTTCTACCCAACCCTTTCCATACTCTTTGATTCCTTGGTCCCAAACACATCTACTCAGAATGTCCACTCGGCTCCTCCCACTTCCTGAGGAAAGTCAAGCTTACTTTGAACAATTAATGGAATAAATTTGTGGAGGAAGGAGTCAGTTCAACAAAATTACAATCATTTCCTTAAGGAGGTTGTTATGAAAGGGGCCTTGGCAAGTCACAGACTCTTTGATACCATTATCTGGATCGATTTGGGACTCGAGATACTTCATTACCCACCTGGGAATTACATTTTATGATTCCGGCTCTCCATGATGGATTAAGACAGGCTTGCAAATTTTGCAGCTGGGGCAAATGATTATAGCTATTTCTTTTACTTCAAGGAAATAGTTTGGGTTCATCGCATAAGCCAGCACCAGCAACTTCTTCTTCTTCTCTCTTTTTTTTTTTTTTTTTCTGTAAAGGCCCAGAGAGTCAATATTTTAGGCTTTGTGGGCCAAAAGGTCTCTGTCAGAACTATTTGACTTGGGCTGTGTGACTCAAAAGAAGCCACAGGCAATGTGTAAATACATGAGCAGCACTGGATGCTAATAAAACTTTATTGACAAAAACAAGCAGCAGGCTGGATTTGGACCACAGGCTATAGTCTGCAAACTCCTGACATAAACCATTTGTTCTGTACAGGAGTGTCAGTGTGAGGAAGAAATGATATTCATTGACACCGTTAGAAAGGAAGTTGCTGCTTTGGTACAAGAAAACTTTGAGGCCTCCTTGTTCTACCATTACCTAAGTAGCCTCAAATAATATCAGAAATGGCATTTTTTAACATGATCCCCAAGTGGTCTGTACCCATTAATCTGGAGACCAGCATGTCTCAAATGCCAATCAAATTACGGACTCTGAGGCCCGAGACTCTGTACTTCCAACAAGCTCCTGATGACACAGAGGTGGTCCATGGGTGGGGCTTCAATTAAGCAAGATCTGTTTGGAAATATCCTCCACAAAACCCAGTTCTGGGGTGAAACATGGGAGTGGGTGGGTCCTGCTCCCACTCCACCCCCACCTACCCAGTTTCTCTACCCCCAAACAGAGAATGCATGTGTCATACTAGGCTGGATGGTAAATAAACGCAAAAATTCCTCATGGAAACTCAGACCTTGGCTAAGAGGTTCTTACAATCTCTTTACCGCGGGGGGTGGCGGGGGAGTACGGGGAGTGAGAGAGGGGAGCTCATACACATTAAAAAAAAAATCAGTAGACAAGGTCATAGGAAGATCTAAGACAAGGAGACATCAGCGAGAAAATCCTGACCAATGCTATGAATGTCTAGAAGGGTCACCCCTACCCTTCTCATCCACCACAGAAGGAGGAACCAGAGGCTCCACATATCACGAAGCAGGAACTTTGAGTAGGTTCAAGTGCAGAAGGAAATTCAGCGAATGTGCCAGTCAGGAAACTTGACATCATTCCTACAGCCCACAGTCTCAGGCTAAGGTCATTAACATAATATGAGAAATTAGAAGGCAATGAACACTGAAACAATGGAAATAAGATTCTTGCTAACAGCCCTAGGTTGGGTGATGTGGCTGTGGCTGACCCTTCAATCTAGTCTTATAAAATGTGAAGATCAAAGCAAAAACAAGAGGCTGACACCAGAAAAAAACGCTGGCTCTGAGTGTTTCATGCATGTCTATTTTTAGAGCCCTGACTAGTTCCCCCTTAAACCTGGTTCAGAGCTGCACTCACACTCAGCAAGAGGGGCACAGACCAGGCCCATGCTGAGATGGCGTCCAGATGTCACAGCCTAGCCAGCGGTCAGAGCTCTCCCCAATCTGGCAGCCACCTTCCTTTCCAGCTCTCTCTTCCACCCCTCCTCAACCCTCTGCTCCCCATAGATTGCCATTTGCTCCCTCCCCCCAACCCCTGACCCCTGCGTCCAGCGCAGCCCTCATTCACTGCTCACTCTGTGGCTTTGCTGCTGAGGTCAGCTCCACTGGTAATGACCAACCCCTATCTCACCCCCTCTGCATACTGCACTGCTGCCCGGTCCCCCAGGCTGAGCCCCAGCCTCACCCCCTCCACAGTCGAGGACAACCCAGCCACAAGTGCTGTTCTCTTCCATCATCACTCATCACCAGACCACCTCCTGGGTGCCTCCTTTCCTGCCCCCACACCACCTCCACACTGATCCTGGTTCTCTTTTCTGCTCCTTCCCATGCTGTTCTCCAGCCCCACAGTTCCTTGCATTTCGCCACAGTCCATTCACGGCTCATGCTTTTCAGAATGTTGCTGGAGCTTAGTTTATCCAGAAACATCTAAGCCAGCCTCTGGCTCCCCTGACCTCCCTTCCCCTAGGCAGGCTTGGTTCCTTGGTTTCAAACTGGTGTGTCCTCTCCTGCGTGGCACACTAGCCGTGGCTCTCATTAGTTAGACTCTGACCCTGATATTGTCTTTTCTAAAATAATCCTGGCACCGCCGTGTTCCAAAGTCTCAGACCTGCAGGCTCAGGCAGCCATGTGGGCTCAGCGTCTCAGTCATCACCGTAACACACTCTGCGTTCGACCACGTGTGCTCTGGTCACAGCTCCAAATGCCACCCCTCCCCACCGCCATCGCCACCCCCACCTCCAACACTCCACGCTGTGCCGTCCCCAAGACAACTTGTCCTCCAGTACACAAGAAAGCTGGACCTCCCATCCAAGATACTCATGCGAAACAGACCAGTCCGAGGCCCCTTGCAATGGGAAAAAGACAGCTTCTCGCTCATGAAGGAAAATCAAGTTCCAGTTGGAAATACAAACTTTTCCTTTAAAGGAGAAGCTAACGTTGGCAGCTGCACTCCAGCACCGCAGGAAGAGCCATTTGGGGAGAGAGAGGGAAAGGAAGACAGTGTGAATGACAAGTGGACAGGAGAAGAGAGAGCAAAGCTGAGAGGAAGGAGGCACGGAGGGAGAGGCAGGTGGGAGGCAGAGTGAGAACAGGAAGACCCACAGGAGAAGAAGCAGAGGGGAGGGGATAGGGAGGGATGAGGGGGGAAGAAAAGGCAGGGAAGACAGGCCCCCGGCTCTGCCGGCTCACCCACAGGACTACCCGTTCTGTGACAAGCTTGACAGTGTCTTCTGGGAGCTCTAACCTCCAGGAGGGGACAGGCTCTCCCCTGAGTGGAATCTACACCAGAGGTTGGGGTTGGGGTGGGCAAACCAACAACCAAACAGAACCGGCGGCATCTCTCTCCAAAGGCCCTCGGTGGCCTCTGCTCTCGGTATTGGGGAGTGAAGCCGGAGCTCTGAGAAGCAGGGGACCACGCAACCCGGTGAGCCCCGCGTGCCAGAAGGTCTGTTCATAATACCCCCTTCCCTCACACGGGTTCCCGTTCAGATGCTAAATAGCTTGGTCCTCCTATTAACAGGAGACACAGGAAAGGACACAGAAAAAGGAAAAGACACAGAAGGAAATAGTGTGGTCATTCTCCGAAGAGGAGGAAGCCTGGACTGGCAACCAGAAGAGAGCGGAAGGCGTCTTCCCTGGGGGCAGAAGTGCCTGAGGGAGCTCTCTGCGACCGAGAGTGGAGGCTGGGAGAGGCGGCCCGATGAGGCTTCACAGGACAAGGCTGTATACAGCACACGCCGGGGGTGCTGAAATACTAATTTCTGGAAATAGTCACTTAGTGGCAGGGGAAGAGAAGTCCGCAGGGACCATTTCTGGAAAATAAAGCAGTGGGAGCCACAGAGAAATCACGTTGGAGGAGTCTCGTGTAATAGAGAAAATCTGCAGCAGCTTCTGGTTGGTGGTTAAATGTAGCCCTGAATTATTCATGGGGAACCGCACGCCATGAGGGGCCTGGTTAAGACCTCTCAGCTCCCCAGTATCAGGCGTCAGGAAGCCGACTGGAAGGAAGCGAAGGAGGGAGGAAGGAGGGAAATAAATCAGTTTCAAGGCAAGTTGCGGGAAGAAAGGGACCCGGGATGGTTTATCACCACAAGGAGGTGACGGAGAAGTGGGGAGGAGGCTTGTTCCTTAGATAACAAACGGGAGGCGCGCATAGCCCGGTGAGCATCCCGGCAGTGACAGGAGATCTCTGGGAGGACGCGTCACTCCCCAGGTCTCATTATTTGGGTCCACGTTATTCGCTCAGCCGCGCATTCCTGCGGCAAGTTGGACAAAGCCGTGAGGAAAGTTAGTCTCAGTCAAGTCTGCAGGCTCGCCCCGGGGCACCTCATGGGCGCCAGACCCGAGCTGGATGCCGGGGCTGCTGGCATGAAGGACACGCGGCTTCTGCCTTCTGCGAGTTCCCGGCGGACGAGTGGATGGTTGCAGTTCTAGACTCGTTGGCGGGATCTGAGTCTGCTGAAGGATGAACTGAAAGGCCCCTCGAGACCACAGTGCGCCCAGAGCAGAGCACCTCGACACGGGCAGACGCTTCCTGGCTAACCCGCGGGACGCTGAGACGCACCACCCTCCTCTTCCCGCCCGGAGGCCCGGGACTAGTGAGAAGCCCGGGCTAGGTTCTCCGGCACGTGTGAGTCCCCCAGACCTTATCGCCGCACTCTGCTTCAGTGACCCTGGTTTCAGTAGTTCTGCGGGTTATGATTTTCCGCTAAGCCACCTCAAATTATTGCTGGAAGAAGGCAACTTAAAAAACTAAATAAACGAATGAAATTAGGAGAGATCCAGATCCATGTGGGAACCCTGAGATTCCAGTGGGTTCTGTAGAGATAGGGAAGGTCAAGGTAACCTGGGCCCCTCAGAGTTAGGGAGGATGTCCTGAGCCAGGACACCCCGGGATCGGCCTCTAACCAGGCTCAGTCAAGTATGAGCTGACATTCAACAGTGGCTTTCCCTACAATCAAGTACATGATCTCTGATACCAGCTCTCAGCACAGAGCACGTGCGCTTGACCGTCCTTGTGACACCAGCCAGGTAAGTGAACGGCTTCAGGGTACATGTCCTGTCGTCACTGCCTCCCCACTCCCGGCTCATGGGGTGACAGTTTCAGCGACGGGCCCTACTTACATCCATGGGTGCAGAACATTCTCCGACAACAGGATCCTCCACGACAGCTGGCTTCTGCGTCTCTTCAACTGTCACAGCGTCTTTGCTGCAAGCCACAAGCCTTGGAACTTTCTAGAGCATGGAACTCCAGACCACTTGTAGATATCCCTTTATGGAGGAGGAAGATAGGGAAAGCAGTATCATGTTACAAATGTTTGCTTCATTCACATTTTCTTTCCTACTTGACATTGGGGCGCATGACTAACAAACAGAAACCCCCCAAGTGCCCAGGGCACCAAAGGGATCTCCAAAACATTTTGTTTCTGAGGGTTCTTATACCTACTGATATTTATCAGTTTAGAAACTAAAACAGAGGGGTGCCTGGGTGGCTCAGTGGGTTAAGCCTCTGCCTTTGGCTCAGGTCATGATCTCGGGGTCCTGGGATCGAGCCCCACATCGGGCTCTCTGCTCAGCAGGGAGCCTGCTTCCCCCTCTCTCTCTGCCTGCCTCTCTGCCTACTTGTGATCTCTCTGTCTGTCAAATAAATAAATAAAATCTTAAAAAAAAAGAAACTAAAGCAGAATTTAAGTTTGGTATTTATTTAAAATAATAATTATTAAATTTTATAATTCATGTTTAATTTCTTACACATTATTATTATTAAATTATTATGATGATTACGTGTTAGCTTAAATGATGATTTTTTTAATAAAAATAGCTATTTTCAAAAAATAATGAGAAGAGTAGCATTATTTTACATTTTAAAGAATCCCTTTGATATCTGGCTTGATCCAACACAGATTCTCATTTCTGCTTCTGAATTCAGTCTGTTGCAATACCACCATAACCTCTCAAAAACTCCACCATGTAATCGTGGGAGACTGAGAGTAAAAAAAAACACAAGCAAAAAAAACATTTTAGGATTATTGTGAAAATGGTCTTGTTCTTGTCTTTCCCCTGAGTGATATCCTGAGCCCTGGACCCACCATTCTGTGCAATCAAAGCAGGTCTTACTTCCCCCTCTGACTATCCCTGTCTTTCTTTGACACCACTAGTTATCGGTTACCTGAGCAGTCTTATGGAACTTTCTACACATAAATGAAAATATAGGGATGTAGAGTTTGTATCAATTTTTAACAATCGTGTATGAGCACTCTACATTCTGCTCAGGTTTTCTGTCACAGGTGTTGGGCGGCATTGCATTTTAGCATGTGGTTACGTCACTTCTGCGGATATCTTGCCCTCCTTGTCCTATCCTTGCGGATATCTTGGTGGGATATAACACCACCCAGGTCCACACAGCCCCACAGTACAAAGGCGGGCTGCTCAACAGCAACTATGACTTGCCACTTTCTTCAGTGAAGGACACAGGGCTTAATGGGAATAAAGGGGCCACACGGAGCAAGAACAGGTGTCACATATATTCGTACAGCTTTCTGTTGGCTTGTTTCCCTAAGAAGGCATGCGGCCCAAGTATTCAAAATTTGAGAAGATACCCAATTTTTTGCCATACTACCAGGGGCTCACCCAGTATTATGCTTGGGGCTTACTTCACTGTACCAGAAAGACTTGTGTTAACAATCTCTGTGCCTATTTTTATAGGAATGCTTGCAAAAAACCTGTCTGGAAACACACTCTCTATCATCAGTGTCACATAATCTCGAGGCAAGAAGGCAGGATCAGGGTCCCAGCGTCCCCAGACAGTATTCCTGAAAACCATTTTCCTGTGGTACTAAGTGAACCAAGATTAACCCTTGTGGGTCACAACTTCCCTGACGTGGAAACAAAACACCCCCCACCTGCGGGAAACCCTCCCCTCAAAGGCATAATCTGGTCACAATACACCGCGGGTTTCAAATACTCAAATTGATGCCGACCCATGAGGGTTCACTGCCTCTCGCCGAGATTTACTAGCTATAGAATCTTAGTGTCCACTTACTTACAAAATAGAAGTAATGATACCTATCTCGTGAAGTTATTAAGAATAATTATAATTATCTGGGGACACCCGGGTGGCTCAGTCAGTTGAGCATCTGACTCTTGGTTTCAGCTCAGGTCATGATCTCAGGGTCATGAGATCAAGTGAGTAATTTCCCGTGTCCCTCCCCCGCCACGCCCCCCTCGGCTCCACACTCAGGGCCAAGTCTGCTTGAGATTCTCTCTCCCTCTCCCCCAACCATTCACTCAAGCACCCTCTCTCTCTCTCTCTCAAATAAATAAAATCTTAAAAAAAAAGAGTAATCGTAATAATCTATAAGCTCTGCCGACCACAGAGCAGGTATTCAATGCTTGGCAGTTGGTAACTTCTTTCCTTTGTTGTTCTGTGAACAGAAATAACATGAGACCAATCGTATGTCCTGGGCTGGGCTGGTTCTTCAGGAGGTTTGCTCCTGAACACATCTGGGAGTAACTGCCAGGACGGTACAGCGAGCAAAGGCAGAGTCAGAATTCAGAACCAGGTCTGTCCTACTCCAAAGCCCAGGCACTGAACCACACCACCATACGATGTTCCAGCTAGAAAGGAAAGCAGCCCTGGGGGGAGTGAAACAGCAAAGCCACGGACCTCCTAGCGATGGTCTCACGAGAGAGACAAGTTATCTTTAACTGTAAATTAATGATTTTACTAACGCAATACTGTGACTGTAATCAAAATCAAAATTCTTCAGAAAATCATCCCTATGCTAGACAGAAAAGTAAGAATGGCAGGACACCAAAGCCAAGATTTAATTCGTTTGGGATTTAGAGGTTATTTATCTAATTAGTGTTTGATTAGAGTCATTCTTAAGATGAATGGGTGGTTTCAATTTACAGATGATTATTTTGAATAATGGGTAAATAATGTAATATTATTATCTAAAGACATTTCTGCTCCTAGTGCACGTCAGGTGTGCAGATGAAGGAAACATGTCTCTTGGCCTCCAAGAAGGTATATAACGCATATCATAAGATATAAATGATACAATCATACACATATATGGGTTGGGGGGTAACAAGATAGACAAGAATAAGGTGCTAAAAGAAGGAGAAATGCGGCCAGTGGGGTGTTCAGGGAAGGTCTGAAGGAGTGAGCAGGCAACACGCAGCTGCCTCTTGAAATAGAAATCAGATTTTGTCAGCCTTGGAAGAGAGGGAGGTAGGTCTAGAGACTACGGGCTTAAGCTCATGGGCTTAACCTGGCATGGGGGATGCTGCAGAGGAGAGCCAAGGGCCAGAGGACCCAACAGATCCTGACCTAGAATAACGACATCAGGAAGGGAAAAGAAAGAAATGATAATGTGGAAAGAACCAAAGGTTGACCAGTAACTGGCTACAGCAGGGAAGAAAGGAGGAGTCAAAGAAGCGTGGGTTTCCAACCTGCACATGACCAGGAACACGTCATTTTTAACAAACCCCGGGAAAACCAGAAGAGGAACTGGTATGTAAGGGAAGACAGTGACTTTGGTTCTGAACATAAAGAATTGGGTTCCTTAAGGGGCTCCTGGGTGGCTCAGTTAGTCAAGCATCTGACTCTTGATTTTGGCCCAGGTCGTGATCTCAAGGTTGTGGGATCGAGTCCCAGGTCGGGCTCTGTTCTGGGCATGGAGTCTGCTTGGGATTCTCTCCCTCCCTCCCTCCACCTTTCCCATCCCCCACCCCGTAAAAAAAAAGATTGTTTTCTTAAGATGGAAACAGGTAAACACATGAGCACAGAAGAGTCTGGCATTCAAGAGAGAGTTCGGGGTTAGCGACACATATTTGAACATCAAATACTTAAAAGCAGTAAGTGAAGTCTGAGGCAGATAAAATGATCTGAGAGAAGAAAAATGAAGACAAAACCTCTGGACCCACCTGCCTTGAGTGGGTGGAAGAAGACGAATATCTCCAGGTAAGAACCAGAACAACTGAAAAACAGTTCTTCCTCTAAAACATCAGAAGCCTCTGGTCTAGCCCAACTCCCTTACCTCACAGATGAAGATGACCCAGGTCTAGAGGACCAAGTGACTTATCTAAGGCCTCACAGCTGCAAAACTGCAACTAGATGGTTAAGTGACCACTGGGAATTAGCACTGCCTTGGCGACTGGGCCTTCTGTGTGCACCGGCTGACACGGCTGGCTTCAGGGAGGCCTGAGAACAAACTGGAAACTTCTCTTATCTCTGTTCCATCGGTCCAGCCCTGTAACCCGTCCGACCACACAATCGGCTCAGGGTTCAAACCACATCTTACTCATCTTGTTGTCATGGCCCCTCTGCCTTCAATGTTCCTCACCACCATCTCTGCCACCAGTGTTATTACAGAGCAGAAAATCACCGACAATGTTCTTCTGATTGTGCGCATGATCATAGACTTCTGGAGCTGAAAGACCTTAAGGGTTGATCCCATATTAGTGTAGCCTCTATGGAAACAGACCCAGGAAAGTCCAGTGACCAGATAAGCAGTTAGTGGGAGAACCCAGACCAAAATTCCAGTCTCCTTTCTTTCCATTTCACCACCAGCTTTCCATGCAAGAGACTTATTCTTAAAGATTTACTTATTTATTTGAGGGAGGGAGGGACAGAGAGAGAGAGAGTCGGGGTAGGGCAGAGGGAGAGAGAGAATCTTAAGCAGACTCTGGGCTGAACACAAAGCCCAAACGCAGGACCCTGAGGTCATGGTCTGAGCCGAAATCAGGAGTCTGATGCTTAACCAACTGAGCCACCCGCAAGGCGTCCCTCAAGAGACTTGCTCTTAAGACAAGCTGTCTAGTCTCTGATTTCTCCAAATGTATGTTACGAAGCCCTCTCCCCTTAAGACGCTTCTTGAAAAAAAGAACTCCATGGTCCAAAACATTAGTGGAGTGCTACCTCTCTCTTGGACAACCAAAATGCTTATTACCATACTAAAGACTTTGGCAGGTCCTGCAGGCAAGAAACGTGGGTCATTCTCGAAGAATATTTCCCAAACTTGTTTGACCACAGAACTCTGGCCCTTGCCCCTGCCCCTGCTGTTGTCTATTTAAAAACCCACAGGTTTCCAAGGATTGTATTTTGGGAGATGCCACCTTTGTCTAATTAGCAAGATTCCTTGGGAGGTCCCACGTGGAAGTGTCAGGACTGAGAGGTCCTCAGTGTGGGAACCAGGCAGGGAAGCAACGGGAGGTAGAGAAGGAGAGGGAAATGGCAGACCGTCCCAGCACCTTCTGAGCCATATGATCTGCCAACACCCTTACCAGCAATCCTCTCTCCTCATGTCCTTAGAATATCTTCCACAGCCAGTCGGGCTTTCCCTTGCTCACACTGCCTCCCTGGTCCAAACCCAACCACATCTGGATGACCAAGAGCAGCCTTCTAATGAGTCTCCTGACTCAGCCCCTTCTCCCCTGCCATGCACCTTCCAGGCTATAGTCACAGTAATCTTAAAACAACGGTTCACCTGCTTCAAGATAAAAAGGAATGTTCCAGACTCCACAACATCTGAAGCAACCCTTAATGTAAGAAAACATATCTGTGCACTGGTAGGTCTCTGGGCTCCCCAGTGCCAACTTCTACCACCCCAGGCATGCATGCTTGCTGTTCACTGAACTGGCCATAGCTGTCTGACCGCCAAGGCTCCCCTCGGCCTGCCCTTCCCTTCCTGCCTCTCTGATCCTAAGCAGCCCCATGCAACTCCCAGCTCCAGGGTCCTGGCTACACCAGCCCTTCCGTGAGTTCTTGCACCTGAAGACCCTGAGCCCCTAGCCCCACAAGCACTCTGCGGCTTTATTGTTTCCTGAATTTTCTGATGGGTCATCAACTCAGGAAGAAAAAAGACCATGCCTTATTACATTCAAGGCACTTACTAAGTGTTCAAAACCACCCTTGCTGAATAAAGGGATTAATCCACACTGACCTCAGAACCATACGTCCAGCAGAAAACTTCACGTCTATAAAACACTAGGGAAACGAACCTCTTCCTGGGCCTCACAGGCATTCAAATTTTTCTAGTTCAATTGATCTTGGTTTTATTAAAAGGGAGGAAGACAGATTCTATCCCATGCTGAAGGCCCCGGCGAGTTTTTGTTCTTTTTTCTAGAAGACAGAGCTGTGCTTCCTGCCACCTTCTTGCAGGCTTCTTGACACATGCGGCCCCCAGGGGGGGAGTCTAGCCTGAGTACATTATGTGATATTTACACACGTATCTCTACGTTTTCCCAAAGGTCTGGCTGGAAGAGTGCTTTTCTCAAGAATGTATTTTTCTCTGGACAATCGTTTCTTCATTCACCCTCTGAATTATTCAACAAACATTGAGCGAGCAAGTCCCGGGGTTGCAGCGGTGGCTAGAAGACGCGCAGGGTCAGGCTTTTACTCGGAGGGCATCAGAGGAACACCTACCACAAACTCAGCAGGGGGGAAGCTATTTAAAAGAAAAATGCAGGGTCCCTGGACGCTGTGCAGAAAATGTCTTATTCAGTCAAGCCTGTGGTAGAGCCTGGGAGCTGCATTTTTAAAAATCCCTCCAGCTGGGTGGCTCAGCTGGTTAAGCGTCTGCCTTAGGCTGAGTCGTGATCCCAGGGTCCTGGGATCGAGTCCTACATGGGGCTCCTTGCTCAGAGGGAAGCCTGCTTCTCTTTCTGCCTGCTGCTCCCCCTGCTTGTGCGTGCTCTCTCTCTCTCTCTCTGACAAATAAATAAGTAAATACATTTTTTTTAAGCCCTCCAGGTGATTCTGACTGTACTCAGGTGAGCGACCCACTGGCCAGCCGAAAAGGCAGGCTTCTAAGGAGATCGTTAAAAAACAGTGGTGCCTGCTTCCAGCACAAGGTTAGTTCCTGATGCAGAATGGAAGTTCATGCATGAAGAACAACTATGCAGTGGGGAGAAGTCAGGTGTGACGATGAGGGAGACCCGTGTGCAAATCGCTGTGTGATTCGCGCTGTGCCCACCTACACAAAATAAGAAAAACACCCACTTCACACAACTCTCACAAGGCTTGGGTAAGATTATGTATAGAAAGGGCTACACCCAAATCTTGGTGCACAGTAAACACATCACTCTGAATTCATCATGATTGTTATTTTTAGTTATGAAGACATTTAAAAGAGAGCGGGGAGATCAGAAAGTCTTTCCTGAGAAGCAGTGGAGTCTGAATTTAGTTTAAAAGCGTCCCCAAGTGTAGATGTATTCTTGCCACCTATAAAATTTCTAGAATTTCTGAAATTTTATGTCTATGATTCTATAGTTTGAAACCCTTCTTTTTTAAGATTTTGTTTATTTATTTGACAGAGAGAGCACAAGCAGTCAGAGCGGCAGGCAGAGGGAGAGAGAGAAGCAGGGTCTCTGCTGAGCGGGAAGCCCGACATGGGGCTCAATCCCAGGACTCTGGGATCCTGACAGATGCTTAACTGACCGAGCCACCCAGGCGCCCCAGTTTGAAACTCCTAATACGGGTGGGAGCCAAGCACTGTCCTGCAAAATCTCAATGCCAGCCTTTTCACTTGTGCTCGCGACCGTACAAACGCCAAGTGAGAGCCGGTCAAGTCAAGAGCCAATCCACAAACAGGACACGGCGGGAGAGCGGCGTCTTCCAATGGCGTGGGGCGGTCCAGTCTGCTTGCATAGACCATGCCCGTCAGTTCATGCTGCCCGCAGACGCGGGCTGTGCACTCTGACTTCTTACATACCAACACCTACTGGTTTATAAGCAGAAACCCGAGGCATAAAGACACAAAGCAGAATGCTTCTGTCTCTAATCTTAGTAGCAATTGCAAGAGACACTTATGTGTAGCAATTTCAAATCACCACCAGGCTAATCTTACCTTCAAGAGAATAGAAAATTTAATAATTTATCAAATGATACCTCATTAAAACTGTCACTTGGGGGCACCTCAGTAGCTCAGTCAGTTAAGGGTCTGACTCTTGATTTCCGCTCAGGTCATGATCTCAGGGTGCTGGGATCAAGCCCCCCATCAGGCTCTGCACTCAGCAGAGACCTCTGCTCTGCCCTCCCCCCTCACACGCATGCTCTCTCTCTCTCTCTCTCTCTCTCTTTGAGATAAATAATTAAATAAAAACTGCCATTTGACCATTTCCTGCTTGCAGAGTTTGGTTAAGTATGAAATTTGATTAGCCTGAAGTTATAAACCCTTGAGGCTCGTATTAACAATTTGTTTAACATACGTACACCGATAGGCTGCTTTCTGCATGCACATTAATTACATTTACATAACAGACCCAGATGAGACACAGATCAGGCCCTGAGGCCACACGCTCCACTCAATCTTTATCCTCCACACTAGTGGTTAGTCTCAACGGACCACATCATTTAACGCAGTAAAATAATGTTTTTAATTTATTTTATAGAGTTTATAGTTGTAGTTGTTTTACGTTTGTACTTATTTTAGGAACATCTAAATGATCAATTACCCTGAGGAGCTGAAAAAAAAAATTTCGTATAAAATATGTCTACCTACTGTTCAGGTTTGAGTAACTCAAGTCAGATAATCCCAGGGGAAGGTGTTTAGAGAGCTGAGTCTATCCTCCAGCACCTGCCTCCTGTGAAAAGCCTGCTCCCGCCTTTTCACCAAGGTAAACGGCAGAGACTCCGCTCCTTCAGAAACCCACGACCAAAGCCGCCCCCGCGGGATGTCTGTTCCATACAGCCTTCTGTACCATTTCATTAACTTCCCAAAGCCCTTACATCAGCATCAGCAAAGCTATTGCTCGAGGGCGGTGGGGAGGGGTGGCCAAGAGAATATCGTCTTTGAAAACAGAACACAGTTCACCTCACACTTGAAGCCACTTGCCTGGCCCTAAGAGCTGTGGCTACTGGTAGGGCTGGGAATTGCTGAATTCTGATCAAAGCAAAGGACATGGGTCTAGGTGCCACCATGCTTTGTCACCAATATCATCTAACCCCCATTTATTCAGAAGAAAGTGTTTTAAGACCCCACGATCAGTGGAGTGGATGTTCTTCCCTAATGCTTGTTGCCGGATCACTCAGTGGAAACTAGAATAACCTCATCATAGGGCTGGATGCACATTTGGGTTTTGCTGTTGCTGTTGTTTTTAAGATTATTTATTTACTTATTTATTTGAGAGACGGAAAGAAAGTGAGCGAGCAGGGGGAGGGGCAGAGGGAGAGGGAGAAGCAGACTCCCTGCTGAGCAGGGAGCCCAATGTAGGGCTCAATCCCAGGACCCCGGGGTCATGACCTGAGCCGAAGGCAGAGGCTTTAACCCACTGAGCCACCCAGGTGTCCCGAAGACACCTGGATCTTAAACACTGAAATTCCTTTCAAGATCCGTACTATTTGGGAAGCTGGACCTGGAAATGAGACCTTCTGCCTATTTCAGCTCCTGTTGTCTCCCAGATTATCTGCTCAAGGCCCAAAGCTCCCAGGAATAGGATCATCCAGAAATGTAAAATCATTTCAAGTTTGTGTATGATTCACAGGGTAAGTTTAGACACCCTGTCTTTGATTGAATATCTATCATAAATGCTGGCAACTACATGATCAGTTAGAAAATGAAAGTCAGGAGACCTGGGATCCTAGAGCTGGAACTTCCTATAGCTAAGCATACAGCACAGAAAGACTCCCCCTTTTTTCTGGAGAAAGTGGAGTGCCTATAGACCTGGTTAGAGGGGCTGAAGTTAGCACCTTCAGTCATGAAAATGAGGGAAGCAAGGAAACATCAGAAAATTGTGAAGCGATAATAGGAAGACCATCAACCATCTTCTCTCCTGCAAAAGCAAAGTTTATCACCAAAAGCACAGAAAAGGTATTAGAAAGTAACGTTTCATACTCCTTTGAGGGGCCCACATCAGTCTAGAATGTATATCCTAGCTTGACGTCCCTTTGGTAATGAATGGCTGAACAAAATGTTTAAAATTTCTTTCACTTCCAAACATGATAATAAGCAAGAGTTAATTTGCTGTTTACATGACATTAAATGTTCGAATGAGAATTTTTAAATAATTTTCTAAATGAAAGGGGTTTCAGGGAAGACTGAGCACTAGTATGGCAGGGGAAGGTGAAAGGTAAGCGCTTCTATTCCCAGAGGTCTGAGCAAACCCATGAGAGAAGAAGCAGCATGATCAGAACAAAGACACCAGCTCTGCCCATCATCAAGCCAGAAGAAGCCTGACCTGGTGCCGTATCCTGAAACCTGATGAGTCTCTGGGAATAACCATTCTCTACTTATTGCTCTTTTATAAACATTAGCCCTGTGTACATCATATGCCCAGGGTACCAAGTATTCACATGTGAGTTTATTCCTCCTCATCTGTACTCATGAAGAAATTAATTAGTTCAGAAATAACAAATAACACCATGCTAGGCAAATGATAAGACCTTAATAGACTATATATGGAGAGCTCAGCAAATACTTACGGATTATGCTACGAGGTGAGTTATAGAGGTCGCCTAATTCATGTTCCTTGCTAGATGACATGATTGTGACCAAAAGAACTGGGATTCCAAGAAGCATGATCTGAGCTGGCCAGAGGATCTGAAACCCAAGCTGGCCTTTAGAGAAGGGCAGAATTGAGAACACATGAGAGGACAGAGGAAGATATTCAGAGCGCATGCGATCGGGTGAGAACTGCAGGGACACTGTAGTGATTGAAGACTTGACTATAAAAGTGAAACTGGGGGATTGGGTGCAGGTATGGATAGTAACATAATTGAACTAGAAGGTAGGGAAATTTCATATTGCCCTTTATAGAGAACATTGAAATGCAGATAGGTTTAAAATATACTTTGTGAAGTCCAAGTGCTAATAGGCGGCAGTTAAAATTAAAAATACAACATCCCAAAAATGAATAATCCAATTTAAAAATGGGCAGAAGACATGAATAGAAAATTTTCCCAAGAAGATATGCAGATGGCCAACAGACACGAAAAGATGCTCAACATCACTCATCATCAGGGACATGCAAATCAAATCCACAATGAGGTATCATCTCACGCCTGTCAGGATGGCTAAAATCAACAACACAAGAAATGTGTTGGCGAGGATGGGGAAAAGGGAACCCTTGTACACTGTTGGTGGGAATGCAAACTGGTGTAGCCGCTCTGGAAAACAGTGTGGAGTTTCCGCACAGAGTTAAAACTAGAGCTACCCTACAACCCAGCGATTGCACTACTAGTATTTACTCAAAGAATGCAAAAATACTAATTCAAGGGGACACATGCACCCCGATGTTTATAGCCGCATTGTCTACAGTGGCCAAACTATTGAATCAGCCCAAACATCCATTGATTGCTGAATGAATAAAGAAGATGTGGTATATGTATACAATGGAATACTTCTCAGCTATGAAAAAGAATGAAATCTTGCCATTTACAACGACGTGGATAGAACTAGAAAGTATAATGCTAGGTAAAATAAGTCAGAAAAAGACAAATACACATGATTTCACTCGCATGTGGAATTTAAGAAACAAAACAAATAAGCCAAGGGGGGGTGCAAAAGAGGAAGAGAGAGAAAGAAAAACCAAGAAACAGACTCTTTACTACAGAGAACACACTACTGGTCACCAGAGGGGGTCGGGGTGGGAGGGATGGGTAAAACAGGTGTCAGGGATTAAGGAGGGCACTGGGAGCTGTGTGGAAGTTCTGAGTCACTATAGTGTACACCTGAAGCTAATATTACACTGTTTGTTAACTGGAATTTAAATTAAAACTTTTTTTTAAAAAAAAGGCTTACTCTTGGGGCACCTAGGTGGCTCAGTCAGTTAAGCGTCTGCCTTTGGCTTAGATCATGACTCTGGAGTCCTGGGATCAAGCCCTGCATGGGGTTCCCTACTCAGCAGGGCATCTGCTTCTACCTCTGCCCCTCCCCTCCCACATTCATGCACATGCACACTCGTGCAATTTCTCCCTGTCACTAGTTTTGTCTCAAACAAATAAATAAAATCTTTAAAAAAAGAAAAACTTACTTTTTTAACCTGGCCTATCTCACTCTTTCTATCACACCATGATTTTAAGTGAGAATATTTGTAGTTACGTTAGTTAAAACAAATGACTATCCTTCCAGGTGATAGCTATTATAATTTGAATGATGTGACAAATAGATTTCCCAAATATCTGCTATCAACCTGTTAAAGTAGTCTTTATCAATCGTTTTAACAATTGATAGCAAGGATTTTGCCCTATTCTCTTTAATAAATAAGATGTGACTAAAGTTAGGGTACAATAGCAATAGTTATCTGAAAAATAAAAACAATTTTTAAATAATAATAATTTTTAAAGATTCTTACTTTTATTTATTTGACAGAAAGAGAGATCATAGGTAGGCAGAGAGGCAGGTGGGGCGGGGCGGGGGGGGGGGAGCAGGCTCCCTGCTGAGCAGAGAGCCCGATGTGGAGCTCGATCCCAGGACCCTGGGACCATGATCTGGGCTGAAGGTAGAGGCTTAACCCACTGAGCCACCCAGGTGCCCCTAATAATAATTTTTAAATAGAAATGCTTATCATGGGGCACCTGATGGCTCAGTCCATTAAGTGTCTCCCTTTGGCTCAGATCATGATCCCAATTTGAATTTGAAATTTCCTAATGACATCATATTGAACATCTTTTCGTATGTTTATTTGCTATCTGTGTTCTTCTTTAGTGAGATGTCTTTTCATGTCTTTTGCCCATTTTTTAATCAGATTGTTCCTTTTCTTATCACTGAATTTTAAGGGTTCTCTGCATATTTTGGATAACCACCCCTTATCAGATGTGGTTTTTTGCAAATATTTGCTGCCAGTCTGTGTTTTGTATTCTCATTGTCTTGACATTGTCTTTCACAGAGCAGCAGTTTCTCATTTTAATGAAGCCCAGGTTATCAATTCTTTCAAGAATCGCGTCTTTGATAGGTGATGGGGATGAAGGAGCACATTTGTTGTGATGAGCACCGGGTAATGTATGTAAGTGTCAAGTCACTATATTGCACACCTGAAACTGGTATTATACGATATGTTAACTAACTGGAATTAAAATTTTTAAAAAAGAATCACATCTCTAGTGTTGTGTCTAAAAAGTCATTGTCATACCTAAGGTCACCTAGACTTTCTTCTGTACTATCTTCTAGAGTTTTGTTAGTTTTGTGTCTTACATTTAGGTCCATGATTCATCTTGAGTTAATTCTTCTGAAAGATCTATGTCTCAAGTTATTCATTTTCTTTCTCACATAGGCACCCAGTTGTTCTAGCACCATTTATTGAAGACTGTCTTTTCTCCATTGCATTGCCTTTGCTTTTTTGTCAAAGATCTGTTGACTCTATTTATCTGGGGTCTCTATCCTGGTCCACTGGTCTACTTGTCTGTTCTTTCACCAACACCACAGTGCTTTATTATACCACATTGTCTGTGACTCCAGAGTAAGCCTGGAAATCGGCTGTCCGTTGTCTTTGTTCTTTTCCTTCAGTATTGAGTTGGCTGCTCTGGGTCTCCTGCCTCTCTCTATAAGCTTTAGTATCGGTTCGTCCATATCCACAAAATAACTTGCTGGGATTTATTAGGATTAGGATTTCGATTTCATTTCCTGTGATGTTATTTTAACATTCTCTCCCTCACAAACTCTATACAATGTACACATCCTTAAAGTAGAACTACCTCTGTCCTAGGAACAACTACCTGCTCTTGAGTGTACGTAACTCTCACTGCTCTCTTCTTCAGATCAGCTTGTTCCCCAGAATCTCAAGAGGGTATGTCCTCAAGGACAAGGGCCAGCAACCTAGTAACCTTCACCACTCCTCTTAAGCTCTGTATGCCTCTGGTTAGGAAGACAATCCCAGTAAAGAAGCTGGGACTGTCGCTGATTGCTTTATGTCTTATTTGCCGACACCAGTGTCACCTTTACTGAGATCCAGTACTATCTACCTATTTTTGAAATTTTCACTAGTCCCTGTCATAGGTGTCGGTTGTTCCCCAAGCTCCTAAGGACAGGGACAATGTCTTCTACTTCTAGATCCTTCATTCTCATTTTTCATATATTGAACAGATAATTATTGATGTCTACTGTGTCCAGGCATTATACTAAACCTTGGCCTGAATCAGGCAGGCACTAAGTGCACAATGAAAAATTTTTTAATGAATGAGGGACTCCAACCTATAGATATACAACATTATAAACAACTTGAGGGGTATAAATATGATTTACTCTTTTCTACCTCAATCATAACTGGCACTGAACATATAGTGGATGTTTAATAAATATTTATCGAGTGATTGATTGAAAATTGAAATGTAATACTAATACAAGATGTTAATAGGGAAGCTGTGTGCAAAGGGAAAGGGAGTGTGTGAGAACTCTGTGCTTTCTTCTCACTTTTTCTGTAAAGCTAAAACTGCTCTAAAACATAAGGCCTATTAATTAAAAAAATATGAAAAATAAAATATCAAACTTTGTATCTTATTTTTTATAACATCTGGCTCTGCTGATACCCACTGCACAAGAACTATTTTTGAATTACAGTGAAAATTTAAACAGTAAAATCTTATTAACCCAATCCTGGATACCAATTTTCCAAGTTGAATTTTGTCTGAATTCATACTATTGCTCCATAGACTGTAAAGGAGCGATTGTCTAAGGTAATGAATGATCACAAACATCTAAAATCTTATTGGTCTTCTTGATCACTAAAACCTAGAATAGCACCTAGCAGAGAGCCAACACATAATAACTATTTGCTAAGAAATAAACAAATGAATTCAGCAAAAACAGAGTTATAACAGAGCTTCCCAGAATGCTGTAAAACTCATAGTGGATTAAAAAATCTAATTTTTTTTAAGCATCAGCTCCATTGGAGTAAAGACATTACATCAGTGAGAAACAGCTTCTCCTTGATATGAGAGCTTGCCAAGACTTTAATTGTTTGATTCTTCTGAATTCATATAGTGTTCACATTTTTAAAAGAAGAAATGAAAAAAAATTTATTTGCCCATCTTTTTTTATGACTACATAAAAATTTATAATCAAGATACAAGCAATAAACTTTAAATTTACACACACATGCATATATGGCAAAAAATTATTTTGTATTTAGGACATATTTTTATCAAAGTTATGTATACTCACATGTTTATTTAGAAAAACAGCAACGCCCCCTTTACTACTCCTTGACTTTCAAATTGTAAGCATTAAGTCTCTTTCACATACTCTTTGTTCTTCTTTTTAATCCATCTCCCATCTCAATTTACTTTTGGCTGCCTAAGCCATGAAGACCCTAAAGATAATCTTGCATCCAGTAAATTCTGCTGGATTAGCTACCAATGAAATGCATTCCAAGGGGCATGTCACCTACCATCTTCATAGGCATGGTGCTTTCCAGTATACAAAGTTTCTTACACATTATTTTATCTGAACCTAAAAAGGAGGGGATAAAAACTCATGAGGGAGACAGATGAGGTCCGAGGTCAAAAATCTGGAAAATGATGGTGCTGGGACCCAAGCCTTACTATGTTTTCTTCTCCCTCACTACCTTTTGCACATGAGGTTCTATTCTTCACACGCCCTCCCCTTCGACCCACACACCACACTGAGGTAGCATTAACCTCTGAGCAGTAGGTCCAAGGGACTCCTTTGACATTTCTTTGGTGTCTGTCTAGGAACGAAACACAACCCACAAAATCAGTGATCCACGGCAGACCCTGCTGAGGAGAAGCCCAGCTGAACGTAGGGGCTTTGGAGTGAGCCTAGCCAATTTTAGAACTTCTTTGGCTTTTCATTCCAGGACTCAGAGACACTTGGGCTGGGTCAGACCTGATCTTTCTCAGTGCTGGGAGGCCAACATGAGATTCCAGCTAAAAAGTATATGACCGGCCAAAAGCTGGGATTCTCCATTGGTTGGATAATTACAGAAACTTGGAAACATCAAATAATTCCATGCAAAACAGAAAGGACAGAAAGAAAAAATAAGAAAGGAAATCAAAATAAGAAGAGAATTACTTTCAACCAAGTCATGTCTGAACAACACAGGCTCAATCACAACAAATCGAAAGGCATACACATGAAATGAAAAGAGAGAAAGTTGAGAGAGACCATCACTTTAGCCATTAGGTTATGGGTGCTCTGGTGAATGTCCCCGGAGAGGCATCTAGACATCTTAGTTCCTTTATAAAGCTACGGTTATTTAAAAATGTTAAACAGAGTGTCTTACACTAATAGGCAGTGAATAAATGCTCACAGAATAGAATAAAACCAAATAAAATAAAATGGAATTGCCGAGGGAACCCAGAACAACCTGAGAGAAACAGATAAGAAATTTCTGAGAAGTGTAGCCAGATGGGGAAGGGAGGTTGAGACTTGGATGTGAGGAGAAGGAGGGGAAAACAGATGAACATGAACAAGCCAAGGCCAGTTTGCCCCCCTGCCCCACCGTGGTCCCTCCAGCTTAAAACCCTTGGTGGGACCAGTCCATTATTGGAGGACTCCAGAGAAGCACAAAACATGAATTTCTCTTTTGTTAGCTCATCTCTCCCTTTCCTGAATGCCTTTGGCGTTCAGTTACAACAGCAGTCATCACTGTGACTCATACTTCTCATTGTAGTGGGATTCTCTTTTCATTGAAATGGCCTCTAAACCTTTTCACTATAATGGGATTAACTTGCCCAAGGATAACATCTAGTATCCCTTCTTCCCTACCTGCCCCAAACTGCACATTCTTTTCTCTTCTGGTGTCGTGTAGACCCCCAGCCAAGAAATCCACTCTTGTGATCAGTTCTCGCGACAAGATGGTATTGGGTACAGGTGTGTCTCGAGTATTAGGCGAAAGGTTGGGTAATGGTAAAGGTACAGTGTGGGAGGGAAGGTCGGGGGTGAGAAGATGACATGACAGCTGTTATTTCAAATCCAAAAGGGCCAATTTCCAGCAAATCACATCCACGACCTAACCAAGATGTTCAAATGAAAGGAGTCAATCCAAGATAGAGGTCCCCAAGGTTCACGCATGGTGGGCCTGTAGCCCATGAGGACTCGATGATCATGTCAAAACAAGTAAGAGAGGCACCATTTACTGAACATTCACTTTTTTGGAGGCTGTGAGGCTTTGCGCTGGCCTCCCTGCCTATCTAATGGCCCCTGTTTCTCCTAAAAAACCCAAGAGATGAGAAAAAGGAGATCCATGGAGGTTGGGTATCTTGTCCGGGTGACACGGCTAGTAAGTGGTGGCCAAGCCAGAACTTGAACTCACGTCCTGTGCACTGCGAGAGCACTTCGGGTGGTATTGCTGGCAGAAATGGACTTGGGCAGGTGAACGCTGTTCACCAAGGAATGGGTCATGGGAAAACAAGGAGGACCAAGCAGCCACACTGAACCAGTAATATAAATCATGCGCATAGACCTCGTCTAGTAACTACATGTGCAACACCATGACGAGTGCACCCAGGTGGCATCTATAATGGCCATTAAATGGAAATGATAACCCTGATTGCACTGAGTGGGAAACTGAGACTCTGGGGCTTTGAGCAGGTTGCCCAGGGTCCCAGAGTGGGTGAGCTTGGGCTGGGATTGGAAGTTGGGTCTGTGAGACTTCAAACTGGAGAAAGCGGAGGCCTGGACAAGCTTCCACCTCAAGGGGAAAGCAAGGCTGTCGACATCATGAAGAAGTCTGCAGGAAGCTCACAGGAGGCAACCAGAGGAGGGAGATGCACCAACCAGAGAAGGGAAGCACTAAGAGTTAAATTCTTCATAGGACCATAGCCGAGGGGGATGTGGTCCAGGCTGGTTTCTCTCCCCAGCCTGCCCTTCATCCATGCTGAGGAGCGGCTGAGGTGACAGACGTGGATCTTAACCAAGAAAGGTTCACAGTAGAACCACTTTGGGAACACTTCAAAGTACTGGTTCCCAGCCCCCAGCGGGAGAGATTCTGATGGAATGGTCTGGAGATCTGTGAGTTCCTCTGAGGTTTCTAATTTACTGGGGAGCAGCCCTTGCCGTGGATGGTCACTGAATTCTGAGATGCTCTTGGATGCCTGGGGATGTTGGGCACATTTCTGGACTGAGTCGTCATCGCTGGGAGAGAGTCAATTCATATGGTGCACGGCTTCCAACAGGGCGAGGGACATAAAGAACCCAGTGTGTCTGTACTCAGATGATCACCATTTATGTGAGTTGGCACGGGACTTCAGCATGGCTGTGGAGGTCCATTTTTAGATGGGGGTGAGCTTTCTGGATGCCAGTGAGACATGTGTTTAGGTTGCATGTTTGAGGTGTGGGTGATGTAAAGTTCCCGACAGTGGATCTCATAAAGGAGCCTGGGAAGTGTGTCTGAGAATGAATGCTAGTTTAAAATGGTATGACGTTAACCAAAGGCGAGAGGGTGATCACTCTCATTTTTTAGCGTGTCTTTTAGAAATGCAATCATATGGAAAGGTCTGAACTATCTTCTTTATGTGTGATGGGTAATTCATCCGACTTAAAGTCTAGGGAGGGAGTGTAGAAAAAGACGCTCGCAGAAAGGCTGGAGGAGAGCAGGGGTGACAGGGCTCCTTTGGAAGATGCTCCCGGTCTGTGCTCAGACATCGTTGAGGAAAAACTCAGTTTCCTCCACGTGTGCACTCACAATCCTGACACCAACACCTGGGTGTTTTACACACCCAGAAACTCCGACACAAACCACCTGGAGTTGGTGCAGACCCCACAGGTGAAGGGCTCAGTCCCACAGGACCCCCCACCTCTGGTGCAGACATCAATTGCAAACAGTAGGTCCGCAATGTCGGTCTGACTTGGCTACAGATCAGAGGTTCCCACCAGCCCCTCCTTGGATTTGATCATTTGTTCAAACAGTTCCCAGAACTCAGGGAAACGCCTACTTACACTTATCAGTTTATTATATAAGGAAGGACATGATAAGAGGTACAGATGAACAGCCGGAAGAAGAGACACATAGGTGAGGTCTGGGAGGGGCCCGAGAACAGGAGCCTCTGTCCCTGTGGGACTGGGGTGTGCCAGCCTCCCAGTACATAGATGAGTTCACTGACCCGGAAGCTCCCCAAACCACATACTTCAGGGATCCTCATGGGCACGATGGGTCATTAACTCACCCTCCAGCCTCTCCCCGCTTTCCTGGAGGACAGCAGGTGGGGCTGAAAATTCCAGGCTTCTAATCAGGGCTCAGTCTTTCTGGTGACTGGCCCCCTCCAGGAGCCCACCTGGAGTCAACTTGCTAGAACAGAGTACACTCCCATCGCCCAGGAAATTCTGAGGGGTTAAGGAGCGCTGTGTCAGGAACCAGAGTCAGAGACCAAAGACTGGAACAAAAATGTCCCCAGTGCTCCTATCACTTAGAAAACAAGGAGGATTTTACAAGTCCTGAGTCAAGACCCGGGGGAAGAGACCAGTACATATATTTCCTATTATCTCAGAGATGCAGATGATGCTGGGAGTTTCAATTTGAGGATTCTTGGTCAAAGATTCTGAAAACACATTCCCCTGCTTCCCTTACCTTTGGTGTTTATAAAGTAAGCAGATCTGAACCCAAATCAGAGGCAGGGGCCTCCCCGCCACTGCCCGTGGGCCTGCCAGCCCCACCCCCAGGAACAGCTGCTCTCCTTCTGACTACAGGCACAGAAGGGGGAACGTGAGGTAAAAGACGGGGTGAGGTGGGCCTGCCCGGGACAAGAAAGTTTTGGGTCAAGGATCTACCCTCAGCGAGATGCGAAGCTCCTCAAAAGCCCATCTCCTTTGAGGAGAAACCAAGGGACAGCTCCTGACTACACACCCCTCTTGGTCAGAGAGGGTGCGGACCGAAGCAGGGGATGCCTGAACATGGGGTTCTCCAGCCCCCGCTGCTTTCCCTGGGTGAGGAGTGATGGCCAGGCCAAGCCACCAGAGGGGAGCTCCAGATAGAAACCCTGGAAATATTCCCCGGGACGAGGGATGGCTTCCATCCACAGGAGATGGGCGCAGGGACTGGGGCCTCCCATTTCAGAGTTGTGTACACAGCTTAAAGCAGCCGCCCTCCTGCCAACACCAGCTCTGGCCAGCATGGCAGACGCTGCCCCACACTGCGTCCCAGGGTTCAGAATGATCGTCATTATCCCCACGGTATGGGTTCAGCCTTTCCCAGCCTCCAGAACACATTCGTGTCCAGTATCTCTGCAAACAACGATACTGGAAATTATTGCCATTATTCCCATGTAATAAATACAGAGGCCAAGGTGCAGGAGGGGAAAGCCACACTGCCAGGTAGTAAAACGCAGCGCCAGAAGCTGAACCTGGTTCTTCAGATGCTAAATCCCAGGCTCCTTGCGTAACAGAGGGAAGCATTTCCAGGGGTGCAGAAATCAGCCCACAGAGATGTCCACTTGCAGCCCCCTTCTGGGACCCAGATACTCAACCATGTGCACAGACATGGTCCCGGCGAGACACTCGGTGCTACCCCGCCCCCCAGCCCGCCACTCTCACTTCCTGCTCATGGAGGGAAACGTGGAAATGGACTTGGGAAATAACCAAGTGCATGTGTGGAGGAGCGAGGGGAGCATAACTGCCCCGAGCCGGGAAGCACCGATTTTAGCTCTCATCGCAAGAAGATGACGGTCTTGTGTAACAGTGTGAGGAGACAGACGGTGACCGAACTCAGTGTGCTGATCACTTGGCCATGTATACAAATATCTAGGCATTACGTTGTAGGCCTCAATTAAAAAAAATAAAACACAAATGATTTCAAAAAAGGAGGGGCCCGGTTTTAGAGTTGGGCGCACATGAATTTCAAGCTGATTAGCTGCATTTCCTTGAGTAACTCACTCCACTCTGCTAAACCGTAATATCCTCCCTTATAACAGTCGAGCTGTCTTCCAGAACTGGGACCACTCACCAAACATTGCATATAGACCCTGAACATGGACCCTGGTGCACAGTAAGTACTCAGATGTCTCCTGCTTTATTTTCCACACACACACACAACCAAAGAGAGTTGACCCTCGAAAAACACGGGTTTGAACTACGTGGGTCTGCTAATCCAGATTTTTTCCAATAACTGAAGTACAATACTGCTAATGTTTTTTCTCTTCCTTATGATTTTCTTGATAATATTTTCTTTTCTCTAGCTTCCTCTATTGTAGGAATACAGCATTAATGTAGACATATGTACACTTGTAACACACAACCTATGTGCTAATTGACTACTTGTTATCGGCAAGGTCTCTGGTCAACAGCAGGCTCTTCGTAGTTAAGTTTTGGGGGAGTCAAAAGTTAAGCGTGAATTTTCGTCTGCGGAGGGGTCGGCGCCCCGAGCCCTGTTGTTCACAGTTCCACTGTTCGACCAGAGATGCCATGACCTGATGGGCCACCATTCGCATCCTCCCATCTGGTAACCAAGGTCCTTGCGGGGACTTGTTCATTACAGTGTCTCCATTATCTCAGCCGCAAAATGAACAAGAAAGTAGAGGCAGGGAGTGGAAGGAGAACTGGATTAGCAGCAAAGCAAGCCCCAGTTTCATTTCCAGCCCCGCCACTGGAGCCCCACCACCACGCTGTGCGTCCCTGATCATGTCAGCTCTTTGCTACCATTTCCAACATCTGCGGAATGAGGGGCCAGATGGATCTCTCAGGCTCTTCCCGGGGCTCCAACTCCCTGTTCCCCTAGGGAGCGGACACAGAAAACAGTTGGCAAAATGGTGCTGACCCCCTCCCCGCTGGCTTGAAAGGGTGCAAGCTCAAGCTCCCGCCTCAAACCCCCAGCCAGCCAGAGAGTTTCAGCCACTCGGAAAAATTATCTTTCTCCCTGGATGGGACTCTTGAACTTCAGCCAGGACGCAAAGGTCCCAACTGCAAACGGTCCCAAATCGTTGGATAACAAAGGGAAAGTCACCCCAGGCCAGCCAGGCAGGGTGGAAAGTGCCCCCTCCACGCAGGGCCCCTCAGAGCCACCCCAAACCTTGGGACGAAGGGGAAGGCACCCTCCGTCCCAAGATGCCCTTCTCACAAGGAAGTCAGCGACACCGCGAGAAAACGAAAGTACAGAAAGTTGTCCTCTCCAAGCCTCGGGACCCTCAAACACCACTACTAAACACCTAAAACCCCAGCTCCCCCGGTTCCGCTTTCTCTGAGCCGAGGGAGATCAGTTCTGCAATCGGCCTGTCCCTTCTGCCAACGGTTCCGACCATGCTAACGCTGTTTATTGGATCTTGCAGCTGTAAGGATTCCTCTGTTTTGCTCCCGTCTTCTTGGGTTTGTTGTTCTTTATTCTTCCTTCCGTAAACGTTAAGTCCAGGACGCTCCCCCACCCCCCAAAAAACGTGAGATCTTAGATTTCTCAAGTCTATGGTACCCCATTCCCTACCCTTCTTCGCTGCCTTGAAACCCCCTTCTGCCTCCTTTTTAAAACTTTTCTCAAGACATCAGAAGCATATTCAGAGCTTTCGTTTTTAGAAAAGAAAAATAAAAGGAAAGAAAAACAAAAACATAACTTACGTGCATCCAGGAGTACACAGATTTGGAAAGAAGAACACAGAGTTATAATCCACTACGTCCCCCCAACCCTCCCCCCCCAAAAAAAGAATTTGTTGTGAAACGCTTCTTTTTCCACTTTGCCGGTGAAGGAGCCCGGCGGTAGGCATACATCCACAGGCTGATGCAAGATGCTTTGAGAGAAACCTCACATTCTGAGGATTCCTGGGAGAGCGCCAGGGATCCAATATATTGCACATTTGGTTTCAATTAGGAAGGGGGTTGGGGAGGGAAGAAGGAAAGTCACCAATCAGAGCTGTTTTCTGTTTAGAGACTATTTCTTTTGACCCAAGGGACCACGGGCAAAGCTATAATTTACAGCAAAACCCATTCATAGAAGAAAAAATATGTATAACCATAGGACAGAATTAAAGACATAGCTTTCTTCCGCCTTGTCCCCACCGCATCCATCCCCAAGCCCTCCCCCACCACCCAAAACTTGGTCTCCACCCTGTGCCCCCCCAACCTCATTTTTCTTACTTGGGCTGAAGTTATAAGCACAACTTAAGGTTTGGATTCTCTTCTAGTTGAAGTTTCCAGGACAGTTGGGTCACACACATGGAGTTGATCTTTAGTGTTTTATCCGTGAAAGCCCAGAGCTGAGCCCTCCCCCAAAAAGATTTGACTTAATCCCTCCCCCCACTCCCTCTCCCACCAAAGAAACTGGACAGTTTGGGGGTCTAGGATTCCTACTTTACCATTCAATTCCCAATGGGTTGTTGCCTCTGAGGTTCTATTGCTGTCTGAGATTCGTGCTGCTAGATTGAAAACACAAGCATGTACAAGGACTTTCAAAATTATTTTGAAAACCTTTTTTTTTTCCTTTTTCCTCTTTTTTCCCCCCTCTTCTGTCAGTGGCCAGAGCCAGAGATCATGTGAAAGGGGACTATAGGCCACAAGGAAAAAGCCCTTCCTCGGCTCCCTCAATGATACCTAATAATCTTCTCCATCCATCAAGGCTCCTGTCCTTAACCCTTCTGAGCCTGGATCACTTCTGACCAAACCCAGGCTTGGGCCACCCTGGAGATCCTGGTTGTCTGTGAGCAAAGCAGAGACTCAAGTTTGGGAGATCCATGGAGGAAGGAAGGTGGCAACAGAGAGGTGATGAAGACCTAACCCACCCTTGAGAGATGCCCCCCTCCCAGAGAGACTTACTTCCTCTGGGCTCTTGAGCTATGACCATCTCTTGTCTGCTGGTGCATAGGCAGCCACTCTGGGATTGCATAGCCCCTAAGATGAGCGAGAAGAGAGGCACCCAGGAAAAGGAGAGGAGAAGGGGACCATGGAAGGACACTCCCCCAGTAAGTGTGGAGCTGGAGATACTTCATAAGAGGGATGGGGATGGAGGAGACCTCCACCGGGATGGCCAGGAAGAGCCAAGCTGTCCATGGTAGGTCCTCACCACGCTACTAGGCTCAGTCAGAAGGTGGCTGTTCGTGGCTGTGCCTCACATAGAAAAGGACATGGAGAAGCTGGAGGTGACTCAGAGGGTAGCCACAGAGAGGATCAAGGGCAGAAAACAAGACCTAAGAGAAAAAACTAGAATCAGGGCTATTGGCAAATAGGCAAAGAGGCAAGGTCAACCTCGTAAGGAAGCTCTTCAATTAACTTTGAAAATCTGAGATCAGGTCTGAGGGTGACTCAGGCCAGGACACTCGGCTCAACTCAGTAAATGTACACTGAGCATTTATGGGCCCTTGGCTAGGTGCTTGCCTGAGACAACTCCAGACATCTGGTTATAGAAAGGGTCCTAGAATCCTCCTCAAATAACTCTGTCTGCAGTAGCTTCCGTCTTTGGCATTACCATAAAGAATGCACCCATAGGATGACCTATAATTTCACAGATGTGGTGAGACCACAGGTCAGATGTGGAAAACAGTGTAATAATTTCATAAATCGGGACGCTAATAAAGAAGAACTACCTATAAGGATGTATCCCCAATCACCAGTGTCTAAGGTGCTTGGCAGGATTTTTTGTCCATGTGTGTCTAACTAGGATTCTAGCCTGAGCCAGTGACGTTGGTTCCAGAACCCAGACACACAGAGGTCTGTGCTGAGGAAGGACGGGCCGCTCTGGCAAGTGTGTGCCGGCCTGCAGGCCAAGCAGCCTCCTGGGAAGAATCAATTCTCCGAGTGAAGAGAGCACCAAGGGACGAAAGACAGTCCCAAGTGCAACAGAGCTGTGTCAAAAGTAAGGAGGAGCTCTAAGGAGAGTAGCATGTCTGTCACTCAGGTTATTCTCAGCCAAATCTGGGCTCTAACCTTGAACTCTAAGATGTTACCAAAAAAAAAAAAAAAAAAAGCAAGGAAAAGCTGAAAGTGATGTTTTACCAAAATATTTGGGGGACAGTTAAAGCATTAAGAGGAATTATCAGGGGCGCCTGGGTGGCTCAGTGGGTTAAAGCCTCTGCTTTCGGCTCAGGTCATGATCCCAGAGTCCTGGGATCGAGCCCCACATCGGACTCTCTGCTCCGCGGAGAGCCTGCTTCCTCCTCTCTCTCTGCCTGCCTCTCTTGCCTACTTGTAATCTCTGTCTGTCAAATAAATAAATTAAATCTTTTAAAATAAAATAAAATAAAATAAAGAGGAATTATCAGATTGAAGCCTCCTTTTCTGGAGGATTGTTCTTCAGGTTGGGGGAGAAGGGTGTGTTTCCTCAGGCCTGACAGCCATCGCTACAGGAAGTCACAGCTGGAAGGAAGGCAAAGGCACATGCCACTTCAAAGCTAAGAGGGGTAATTCATGGAATACACAGAAAAAAATTCTTGGGAGACTCTCAGAACTATTTGATAGAGTTTTAAGTAAGGCTGAAATTCTTAAAATTGTCGGAACAGATGTGCAGAAATACCATTTTTTTACTCTTGTGTGAACAGATTTTGCCCCCTGGTTTGGCTGGGGAAGCATGAGTCATTGCAATCAGAATTACTTATGTTGCACGGGAAGGTCATGCATCCTAGTTACGAGGGCTGTTTTACACTAAAAATGAATTACTGCCAAACAGTATAGAATTCCACTACCTGGACTTTACTAAAAATAGGAGAGATCTATCTGGAATGGGCAAGATGCAGTATTAATTAGAAGTAAAGAAATGCACAAGAGGACTTTTCAAGATCTTTTCTAGTCTACAAGCCAAGGTTCAAGTAAATACAAGTGTTAAAAATTGAAATAACTATGGTATTCCTGCTTCCAAATGGCCAAGGGCTGGACACCTTTGTGCTGCTTTAGGAAACACAATAGAAGATGTAAGTAAGGAGTGCCACTAGTTTAGTTTAAAGACACACGTGTACACACACACACACACACATCTTACAAGACTATAGGAGTATTAACAGAAACCAAACCCAACTGGTACATTTAAACTTCACAAGGAATTAAAAGCAACAAGTTAGCCCCCTGTAACCTAGTTCCTAGTTAACCGCTTTCTCTCCTCACCTTTCTCTCTCCTGCTTATCTGTATACATCTTCCTTTAACTTATTCTTTTTCAGCAGATCAGGGTTTTCTGATCCTTTTCACATGCTATTGAAGATGGTTACCCTAAAATGATGCCTTAGCTCTCAAATGTATAGCTCCTTACTTTATTTTTATAAGATTTTATTTATTTATTTGAGAGAGAGAGAGACAGAGCACAAGCAGGGGGGAAGGGCAGAGGGAGAGGGAGAAGCAGGCTCTCCCCTGAGCAGGGAGCCTGATGCGGGACTTGATCCCAAGACCCTGAGATCATGCCCTGAGCCAAAGGCAGAGGCTTAACCTACTGAGCCACCCAGGTGCCCGTATAGCTCTTTATTTTAAATGAACAGGAGAGAATGACTAGTTTTATTGAAGCCCAGATCCAGAACCTTGAGAGGATGAATATGATTGGTCAGGTATATTTCATGTATTCACATCCTCTATTTCTAAACTGGAGGGCCATAGGTCATGACATATGAATACCGCTCCATCCCACTCACAAGGGGGTCAGTTCTCAGAAAAAGGGTGTCATACATTAATAGACAGGTCAAAGTATCTGCAGCATCGATGATTAACAAAGCATGACAATCCCTGGATTTAAAGTATTGTACCTCATCAACCAATACCAGAGAACACTATATACGATGGAGTCACATGGTATTTGAGTACCAATTTTAGAACCTAAACCTTAAAATGAGATGTCTTATTACTGGTTAATCTGTGCACTATAGACCAACCCATTGCCATATATGAAGGTATAAAAGCTTAATTTTTTAAGTCGATACGGTAGAAATCTTGGAGGCAATAGAAATACTTTGTTGTTGTTTTTTTTTTAAAGCAGAATGGTCTGAATGTCTGGACAGCTGCATATAGAATTTCCTTTTTTTTTTCTGAGTTTGGCTCATTATTTGAGAATCTTATTTGTGCTTAAGATTTATCCTATGAAGCTGCATCCACAGAAGCATGAATACTGTCTTGGTGAGTGATTTGAAGGTCTTTCAAAGACCATCTTAACCCTAAGAAATTTTTTCCCTTTGCGGGGCTGGGTCCTAACCCTACAGGCTACCAGATGCTGCTCTTCTGTGACAGGCATTAGCAAACGATGATCCAAGTTCAAGCTCCTGACCTGGGACAAATCACTGGTCTTTCTATCTGTGAGATGGGGAATGACACCAACTGACAACTCGCAGGGTCCTCAGGATCAAATGAAAACGGAGGAGAATAATTTGTTGAGTTTTTACTATATGTCAGACACTCTTCTAAGAACTTGCTCTTTTCATTTCTCACGAGAACTTTATGAAGTGGTAGCAGCAGGGGTGGGGGATGTACTATGATTTTTCTTTTTTTTTTTTTAAGATTTTATTTATTTATTTGACAGAGATCACAAGTAGGCAGAGAGGCAGGCAGAGACAGAGAGAGGGGGAAGCAGACTCCTTGCTGAGCAGAGAGCCCGATGTGGGGCTCGATCCCAGGACCCTGGGATCATGACCTGAGCCGAAGGCAGAGGCTTTAACCCACTGAGCCACCCAGGCGCCCCTTACTATGATTTCTTTACAAGGAAACTGAGGCACAAAAAAGTTAATGTGCCCAAGGTCCTAGCGGGGGACGCCAGAAGACCTGTGTGCATTGTCAGATGCAGGGAGGACGAGAAAGAGTCGGTTCTCTCGCGGCGCCTGGGTGGATCAGTCGGTAGAGTGTCCGACTCTTGATTTCCACTCAGGTCAGGATTTCGGGGTCGTGAGAGTGAGCCCCGCGTCGGGCTCTGCGCTGAGCCTGAGCTTGCTTAAGATTCCCTCTCCCTCTGCCCCGCACCACCCCACGCCGACTCATGCTCTCTCTGGAAGGAAGGGAGGGAGGGAGGGAGGGAGGAGGAGTCAATTCTCGGGTTTTCTGGACGGAAGTCTTACTATCCACCAGGGGGATCACCTACCTCATTTCCTTCCCATCCTTTTTTCCCTGCAGCCCACCTTTGTGTCACGGTTTCTTAGTGTAGCCACTAGAGAAAGAAAGGAGAAATTTAAAAAAAAAAAAAAAAAGTACAATCCCTCTGTGTCGTCCGGTGAAGAGGGAGTTGAGGTTAAGGCCAAAGGCGGGCTCTCCTCCGCCCGGGTTGTTAACCAGGCCGCTCATCAGAGGTCACGGTCGGAGCCACAGACGCGACTTCTCCGTTCTCAGCCCCAGCATGTCCTCCGGGCAGACACCACTACCCTCGTTTTACAAATAAGGAGAACGAAGCTCGGGAAGGAGCCACGTCCTGGAGGGTTTCTGCGGGCGAACGGCAGATCCGAGTCTGAGTCCTGGCGCCGCGTCTCCCGGCTCCCCCTGCCCAGAGGGCCCAGCAGCGGACCTCGGCGCTTCCAAGCGCGCGGGCGCCGACGCTGGAGAACTCGGGTCCCTGCTCTCCCCGTCCGCCCCGCGGCTCTTCCGGCTGCTTCCGCTCCGCGGAGCGAGAGCAGGCCCTCGCCGGGGCAGCCGTTCTGCGGGACGTGGAGAAAAAACGCAGAAGGGGAAACTCCGAAGCGTGGCTTCAATTCCCCAGGGAGAGTCAGGGCTCCCCGAGGGGGCGTCTGAGACGAGGACGCTCACGGCCCCCTCCTAGGACTGTGACGCTCCTCCCGGCTCCAGCCTGGACACCCAAACTGCGCTTGTCAGATAAGAAAGCAACCTACTTGGAAGTGTCCCCAGGGAGCAGGACCTGTCGGCGGCCTGAGCGTCCCTCACATGCGGTGTGGGAAGTTCTGCTTTGTGTCTGCCCTGCGTCCCGCCTGCTCCCCTGGTACACAGCCCTGCCCGCGCTGCGTGAAAACAGCCCCCGCTCCTCATACACGAACGTGCGGGGCTTCAGACGCCGGGGACTTGGAGCACCGGGGTGATGCTTTCACGCTCAGACCCCGCTTGGAGCAACCAGCTTAGGCACAAGGATAAGCCTCGTGAAATCAGAAGACCCTCAGCTGCCTCACTGCCGGGCTGGGGCTTGTCCAGCGTCTGGGAGAGAAACATTACCCGCACGGACTGTCCTGTTACGGATCCAAGAAACTTGGAAAATCAAAGGATTTTTGGTTATGTGTGTCTTGCTTTTAGGGATTCATCCTCCCTTCCTCATGTGTCTCGAGGGCATTGGGAAGTCTGAAGGGTTAATATCTGTGAGCTCCTCTTGGGAAGGAGCCACTATGTGATTATTAAATATTATTTTATCTTCTAAAACATCTCACTTTACAGTCTTTGTTTGCTTCATGTCCTATCTTTCAGCCCTCAATGCATAACTGCATCCCATTGCCCTGAGTTACACCATAAACACCACCTCTCTGTTTCTAATACACAACATATTTCAAAGCAGAAAGGAATTTATAGCGCCAATGTTATTTTTCCATGTACAATTCCAGTTTGGAACGTCCAGCAGTGCTCAAATTGCCTTTCAAGATAAAGACCAGATCCTGATTCAATGTAATCCTTGTGCGCTTCTGGAAAGGCTCAGATGCTAGTCTTCTGGACGGAGTCTGCATTCTCCAGGGACCTTCACGCCCCGAGAGGAACCACTAGTACCAAGCCAGGCTCCATCAGAATCCTGCAGTGGCCTCTTGCCAGCATCCTCACAGCCAGCGGGGCAAACTTCAGTTCGGGGACCCATGCAACAGAATGCAAGGGGAAGTCCTTCTACCCTGACCTCAGGTGCATTGTAAGCTGCAAGGAGATGTGGAGGTCAACCAGCCCAGCTCCCTTGCCTGATCGCTGAGTCTCAGCACCCTTAAGTGACTTGTCTGAGGTCACACAACACGGGAAGGGAAAGCACAGCATCAAACCCATCTCTCTCGAGCCTCCGTCCATTGGTCTTCCCCAAAGGTCATGCAGTTGCGCTAAATGCTTTGTTGTTGTTGTTGTTGTTGTTGTACTTTATTAATTTTATTTTTCTTCACATTTGCAATTCAGAATATGGACTTTTATCATACTTCTCTAAATGGCCATAAAGATACGCATTACATATATGTACCATAATTTATTTAAACAATGTTTCATTAATGGGCATTAATGTTATTTCTAGTTTTTTGTATTATATGCTACTTAAAACATTCTTAAGGATGCATCTTTGCATGTTTGTGTGCCTATTTTTTTTTAACTTTTTATTTTTATTTTATTTTATTTTTATTAATTTCATTTCTTTTCAGCGTAACAGAATTCATAGTTTTACAACACACCTAGTGCTCCATGCAATGCATGCCCTCCATAATACCCACCACCTGGCTCCCCCAACCTCCCACCCCCTGCCCCTTCAAAACCCTCAGATTGTTAAATGCTTTTTATTTTAAATATTTAAGAGATTTGAGGCCAACAAAATAAACGGGAAAAAATAGGCAAAGCATCCCCAGACCAACAGAGGGTTCGGGGAGTGGCCAGATGGGAATGGACCATGCAGAAGATCACCCCCCTGGGATGTCAGCAGGCTCTGAGAATGCAGATCAAGTCCTTCCAACCTCTCATTCTTCACTTAGCCTACAGGGATGACCGTTTCTTCGACAGAATGAAGGTTAGAGGTAGAATTTTTTTTCCCCATGAGAAAGCTGGAATATACTTGACATCTGGCAAAGGAGAATGGAGAAATGGGTCTTGAGTCTGCATCCTTCCCACTCCCTCCAGTGAAGGCCCCTGGATCCTCACCTGACAACTCAGTCTCACTCCCTTCCGCCCCCCCCCCCTTGTTAGAATCAATCCCAGCCAGGGGTAGAAGGATCTGGCTAGTCTGTCTAGGATTAAAGGCTTACATCTGGTCATGGCCCGCATGCCAAGTTTTATCAACGCTCCCCAGGCCCGAGATAGTAAATACTTCCAGGTCTGCTCAACCCACAATGACCTCAGTATGGTTCCTCCCTTAAAGGGCTGGACTACCAGAATCTGTGTTTATATTACATAATCCCCACTGCCATGACCATCATTGAAGGAACCAGGATTAGACAGCATTCAAGCTGGCTTTTGAATTCTACTTCATAGATTGCAAGAAACTGTTTCATAACATTTGAAATTGGAGCAAGGGGTTACAAGTCCAGTGTAGGCTAGTTTCATGGAAAGAGGAGTTATGGACTCTAAAACAGTAAGGGGTGATTTCTCTGCATAACATGGACCATCAATGCAAGGAAAGCTGGTCTGCGGAAGTAAAGAATAAAGTCAACGTGACATGCAGAAAATGTAAAAGCAAGTGAGAATCCTGACCGTTTTCTAGTTTCCAATCCTAAGGTCTTCCCAAGGTCACCATGCCTCATTTTGGATCCCATAAGACACTCTGCATCCTTGTAATGTGTTCCCATGTGTTCTTTAAACTATGTCAGGTGGATTTCTGTAACTTGAAATCACACTCCTTTCAGGGTTCTGTACAGGTTCCTCTTCTGGTAAATTAACAGGAAGTAGTTATCCTTATTCCAATTACAACAGACAAGGAAACCAGCTCAGAGACTCACAGAGGCATGCCCAGTAACTGTGGCTATCTCTTGACCGACTACTTCCTTGCCCGGGTTCCTGAGTAATAGCTCCCTCTCAAGTTCTGTGTGCTGAGATCTACTCTTATATCCATCTAGGATCCAGTCAGGAAAACAAAACCCACACTAGGTATTTCAATGGAGAGATTTAATAAAAGGAACTGGTTCCACAGGTTTTGGAAGGCTGACTAATCAGAAATAATAATGGCACAATGTCCACAATAGCCAAATTATGGAATGAACCAGACAAATGGATAAAGATGTGGTATACACACACACACACACACACACACACACACACACACACAATGGAATACTACTCAGCACTCAAAAAGAATGAAATCTTGCCATTTGCAATAATGTGGATGGAACTAGAGGGTATTATGCTAAGTGAAATAAGTCAGTCAGAGAAAGACAAATATCATATGATTTCACTCATTTGAGAATTTAAATTTAAGGAAAAAAACAGATGAACAAAGGGGAAGGGAGGCCTTGAGTATGGATTCCATGTCCTTCTTGTTATTAATTTGTTCAAACTTTCTGCATCTTCATGATTCACTCATCGTAGACTCATTTCTGTCTTCGCATTTCTGTAGTATCAATTGGAATGTCTTCACTTTCATTTTTAATTTATTTGCCTCTTTTCTTAGTCTAGCTGGTTTGTCAATTTAATTTTTCAAAAACCAACTCTTAGTTTCATTTAACTTTTTAATTGCTTTCCTATTCATTATTTCTCTTATTTTCTGCTCTGATTTTTATTATATCATTCCTCCTGTTTAGTTTGTTCTCTTTTTTTTTCTAGTTCTTTGAAGTACAAAGTTTGGTTGTTTATTTGAGATCTTTCTTTTTTCTTAATGAAGGTATTTATTACTATAAACTCCCTTCTTAGAACTGCATTTGCTGTATCCCATAAATTTTGGTATGTTATATTTCCATTTTTGTTTGCCTCAGGATATTTCTTTCCTTCTTTATTTCTTCTTTGAGCCATTATTTATTGTTCAAGAATATGTTATTTAATTTCCACATGTTTGTGCATTTTCTAATTCTCCTCCTATTACTGATTTCTAGTTTCATTTATTTCGGTCAGGGAAGATACTTAACACAACTTTGATCTTCTTATATTTGTTAAGACTTGTTTTGTAGCCTAACATATGATCTATCCTGGAGAATGATCTGTATGACTCTAAGAAGAATGTATATTCTCCCGCTATTGGATGAAATGTCTTATACCTGCCTGATAGGCCCATTTAATCCATGGTGTTGTTCAAGTCTGCAGTTTCCATACTGATTTTCTGTCTGGATGATCTAGCCATTGTTAAATTAGTATTATTAGTATTATTGTAATTCTACTGATTTCTCCTTTCTGTTCTGTTAATATCTATTTAGGGTATTTATAACCTTTTTATCATTCTTTGAAACTTATTTGTCTCTTGTGACAGTTTTGACTTAAATTCTACATTGTCTGATATAAATACAGCCACCCAGGCTCTTTTTTGGTTACTATTTGCATGAAATTTCTTTTTTCATCCCTTCACTTTCAGCTATGTGAGTTTCTTGTGGACAATATATAGCTGGGTCTTGTTTTTTTGCCCATCGGTCACTCTGTATTTTGATTTGAGGATTTAATACATTTACATTTAAAATCATACTGACAGTTAAGGAATTACTGTCATCATTTTGTTAACTGTTTTCTGACTCTTTTGTAGTTCCTCTGCTCTTTGCTTAACTTGTTTTCCTTTGTGATTTGATAATTTTGTAGGTTTCTTTGATTCCTTTATCTTTCTCTTTTGTATATGTACTACAGATAATTTTCTTTGTGATTACCATATGAAGCTTACATGATACATCTTTTTATAACAGTCTATTTTAAGTTGGTAGCAACTTAATTTTAATATAAGCATATAAAAACTCTATACTTTTACTTCTCTCTCTTCCATATTTTTACATAATTTATTTCACAATTTACACCTCTTATATTGTGTACCCATTAATAAATTACTGTAGCTATAATTACTTTTTTTTAAGATTTTATTTATTTGAGAGAGGGAGAGACAGAAATAGTGAGAAAGAGCACAGGTGGGGAGGAGAGGGAGAAGCAGGCTCCCTCCTGAGCAGAGAGCCCAACATGAGACTCAATCCCAGAACCCTGGGATCATGACCTGAGCCAAAAGCAGATGCTTAACCAACTTAGCTATAATTATCTTAATGCTTTTGTCTTTTAACCTTTATACTAGGGATAAAATTGATTTACACACCACAATTACAGTATGATGGTATTTTGAATCTAACTATATACTTTCCTTCACCAATGAGTTTTATACTTTCATGTGTGTTCATGTTGCTAATTAGGGTCCTTTTATTCCTACTTTTATTTCTACCAGGTCTAGAGGGAATGAACTTCCTCCACTTTTGTTTGAATGGGAAACTCTTTATCTCTCTTTCATTTCTGAAAGCCAGCCTTGCTAGGTATAGAATTCTTGGTGGACTTTTTTTTTTTCAGCCCTTTGACCATATCATCTTACTCTCTCCTACCTTGCAAAGTTTTTTTTTAATTTTTAATTTTTTATCTTTTTATAAACATATAATGTATTTTTATCCTCAGGGGTACAGGTCTGTGAATCACCAGGTTTACACACTTCACTGCACTCACCATAGCACATACCCTCTCAATGTCCATCACCCCCCCCCCGATCCCCCTCCCCCCAGCAACCCTCAGTTTGTTTTGTGAGATTAAGAGTCACTTATGGTTTGTCTTCCTCCCGATCCCATCTTGTTTCTTTTATTCTTTTCCTACCCCCCAAACCCCCCATGTTGAATCTCCACTTCCTCATATGAGGGAGATCATATGATAGTTGCCTTTCTCCAATTGACTTATTTCACTAAGCATGATACCCTCTAGTTCCATCCACGTCATTGCAAATGGCAAGATCTCATTTCTTTTGATGGCTGCATAGTATTCCATTGTGTATATATACCACATCTTCTTTATCCATTCATCTGTTGATGGACATCTAGGTTCTTTCCATAGTTTGGCTATTGTAGACATTGCTGCTATAAACATTCGGGTGCACGTGCCCCTTCGGATCACTATGTTTGTATCTTTAGGGTAAATACCCAGTAGTGCTATTGCTGGGTCATAGGGTAGTTCTATTTTCAACTTTATGAGGAACCTCCATGCTGTTTTCCAGAGCGGTTGCACCAGCTTGCATTCCCACCAACAGTGTAGGAGGGTTCCCCTTTCTCTGCATCCTTGCCAGCATCTGTCATTTCCTGACTTGTTAATTTTAGCCATTCTGACTAGTGTGAGGTGGTATTTCATTGTGGTTTTTATTTGTATTTCCCTGATGCCAAGTGATGTGGAGCACTTTTTCATGTGTCTGTAGGCCATCTGGATGTCTTCTTAGCAGAAATGTCTGTTCATGTTCTCTGACCATTTCTTGATTGGATTATTTGTTCTTTGGGTGTTGAGTTTGCTAAGTTCTTTATAGATTTTGGACACTAGCCCTTTATCTGATATGTCGTTTGGAAATATCTTCTCTCATTCTGTCAGTTGTCTTTTGGTTTTGTTGACTGTTTCCTTTGCTGTGCAAAAGCTTTTGATCTTGATGAAATCCCAATAGTTCATTTTTGCCCTTGCTTCCCTTGCCTTTGGCGATGTTCCTAGGAAGATGTTTCTGCGGCTGAGGTCGAAGAGGTTGCTGCCTGCGTTCTCCTCAAGGATTTTGATGGATTCCTTTCTCACATTGAGGTCCTTCATCCATTTTGAGTCTATTTTCATGTGTGGTGTAAGGAAATGGTCCAATTTCATTTTTCTGCAAGTGGCTGTCCAATTTTCCCAACACCATTTATTGAAGAGGCTGTCTTTTTTCCATT
>PISX010000108.1:177926-337689 GCA_004024625.1 Mellivora capensis | reverse complement strand
AGGGTCTATTTCTGGGCTATTCTGTTCCATTGATCTATGTGTCTGTTTTTGTGCCAGTACCATACTGTCTTGATGATGACAGCTTTGTAATAGAGCTTGAAGTCTGGAATCGTGATGCCACCAACTTTGGCTTTCTTTTTCAATATTCCTTTGGCTATTCGAGGTCTTTTCTGGTTCCATATAAATCTTAGGATTATTTGTTCCATTTCTTTGAAAAAAATGGGTGAGATTTTGATAGGGATTGCATTAAATGTGTAGATTGCTTTAGGTAGCATCGACATTTTCACAATATTTGTTCTTCCAATCCAGGAGCATGGAACATTTTTCCATTTCTTTGTGTCTTCCTCAATTTCTTTCATGAGTATTTTAAAGTTTTCTGAGTATAGATTCTTAGCCTCTTTGGTTAAGTTTATTCCTAGGTATCTTATAGTTTTGGGTGCAATTGTAAATGGGATGGACTCCTTAATTTCTCTTTCTTCTGTCTTGTTGTTGGTGTAGAGAAATGCAACTGATTTCTGTGCATTGACTTTATATCCTGACACTTTACTAAATTCCTGTACAAGTTCTAGCAGTTTTGGCATGGAGTCTTTTTGGGTTTTCCACATATAGTATCATATCATCTGCAAAGAGTGATAGTTTGACTTCTTCTTTGCCGATTTGGATGCATTTAATTTCTTTTTGTTGTCTGATTGCTGAGGCTAGGACTTCTAGTACTATGTTGAATAGCAGTGGTGATAATGGACATCCCTGCTGTGTTCCTGACCTTAGCGGAAAAGCTTTCAGTTTTTCTCATTGAGAAATATATTTGCGGTGGGTTTTTCATAGATGGCTTTGATAATATTGAGGTATGTGCCCTCTATCCCTACACTTTGAAAAGTTTTGATCAGGAAGGGATGCTGTACTTTGTCAAATGCTTTTTCAGCAACTATTGAGAATATCATATGGTTCTTGTTCTTTCCTTTATTAATGTGTTGTATCACATTGATTGATTTGCGGATGTTGAACTAACCTTGCAGCCCTGGAATAAATCCCACTTGGTCGTGGTGAATAATCCTTTTAATGTACTGTTGAATCCTATTGGCTAGTATTTTGGTGAGAATTTTCGCATCTGTGTTCATCAAGGATATTGGTCTGTAATTCTCTTTTTTGATGGGATCCTTGTCTAGTTTTGGGGTCAAAGTGATGCTGGCCTCATAAAATGAGTTTGGAAGTTTTCCTTCCATTTCTATTTTTTGGAACAGTTTCAGGAGAATAGGAATTAATTCTTCTTTAAATGTTTGGTAGAATTCCCATGGAAAGCCATCTGGCCCTGGGCTTTTGTTTGTTTGGAGATTTTTGATGACTGTTTCAATCTCCTTACTGGTTATGGGTCTGTTCAGGTTTTCTATTTCTTCCTGGTTCAGTTGTGGTAGTTTATATGTCTCTAGGAATGCATCCATTTCTTCCAGATTGTCAAATTTGTTGGTGTAGAGTTGCTCATAGTATGTTCTTATAATTGTTTGTATTTCTTGGGTGTTGGTTGTGATCTCTGCTCTTTCTTTCATGATTTTATTTATTTGGGTCCTTTCTCTTTTCTTTTTGATAAGTCTGGCCAGGGGGTTATCAATCTTATTAATTCTTTCAAAGAACCAGCTCCTAGTTTCATTGATTTGTTCTATTGGGTTTTTGTTTGTTTGTTTCTATTTCATTGATTTCTGCTCTGATCCTTATTATTTCTCTTATCCTGCTGGGTTTAGGCTTTCTTTGTTGTTCTTTCTCCAGATCCTTTAGGTGTAGGGTTAGGTTGTGTATTTGAGACCTTTCTTGTTTCTTGAGAAAGGCTTGTACCACTCTATATTTTCCTCTCAGGACTGCCTTTGCTGTGTCCCACAGATCTTGAACTGTTGTGTTTTCCTTATCATTTGTTTCCATGAATTTTTTCAATTCTTCTTTAATTTCCTGGTTGACCCATTCATTCTTTAGAAGGATGCTGTTTAGTCTCCATGTATTTGGGTTCTTTCTAAATTTCCTCTTGTGATTGAGTTCTAGCTTCAGAGCATTGTGGTCTGAAAATATGCAGGGAATGATCCCAATCTTTTGATACTGGTTGAGACCTGATTTATGACCCAGGATGTGATCTATTCTGGAGAATGTTCCATGTGCACTAGAGAAGAATGTGTGTTCTGTTGCTTTGGGATGAAATGTTCTGAATATATCTGTGATGTCCATCTGGTCCAGCGTGTCATTTAAGGCCTTTATTTCCTTGTTGATCTTTTGTTTGGATGATCTGTCCATTTCAGTGAGGGGAGTGTTAAAGTCCCCTACTATTATTGTATTATTGTTGATGTGTTTCTTTGATTTTGTTATTAATTGGTTTATATAGTTGGCTGCTCCCACGTTAGGGGCATAGATATTTTAAATTGTTAGATCTTCTTCTTGGACAGACCCTTTGAGTATGATATAGTGTCCTTCCTCATCTCTTATTATAGTCTTTGGCTTAAAATCTAATTGATCTGATATAAGGATTGCCACCCCAGCTTCTTCTGATGTCTATTAGCATGGTAAATTGTTTTCCACCCCCTTGCTTTAAATCTGGAGGTGTCTTCAGATCTAAAATGAGTTTCTTGTAGGCAACATATTGATGGGTTTTGTTTTTTTATCCATTCTGATACCCTGTGTCTTTTGATTGGGGCATTTAGCCCATTAACATTCAGGGTAACTACTGAGAGATATGAATTTAATGCCATTGTATTGCCTATAAGGTGACTGTTACTGTATATTGTCTCTGTTCCTTTCTGATCTACTACTTTTAGGCTCTCTCTTTGCTTAGAGGACCCCTTTCAATATTTCCTGTAGAGCTGGTTTGGTGTTTGCAAATTCTTTCAGTTTTTGTTTGTCCTGGAAGCTTTTTATCTCTCCTTCTATTTTCAACGATAGCCTAGCTGGATATAGTATTTTTGGCTGCATGTTTTTCTCGTTTAGTGCTCTGAATATATCATGCCAGTTCTTTCTGGCCTGCCAGGTCTCTGTGGATAAGTCTGCTGCCAATCTAATATTTTTACCATTGTATGTTACAGACTTCTTTTCCCAGGCTGCTTTCAGGATTTTCTCTTTGTCGCTAAGACTTGTAAATTTTACTATTAGGTGACGGGGTGTGGACCTATTCTTTTTGATTTTGAGGGGGGTTCTCTGCACCTCCTGGATTTTGAGGCTTGTTCCCTTTGCCATATTAGGGAAATTCTCTACAATAATTCTCTCCAATATACCTTCTGCTCCCTTCTCTCTTCTTCTTCTGGAATCCCAATTATTCTAATGTTGTTTCGTCTTATGGTGTCACTTATCTCTCGAATTCTCCCCTCATGGTCCAGTAGCTGTTTGTCCCTCTTTTGCTCAGCTTCTTTATTCTCTGTCATTTGGTCTTCTATATCACTAATTCTTTCTTCTGCCTCATTTATCCTAGTAGTAAGAGCCTCCATTTTTTATTGCACCTCATTAATAGCTTTTTTTTATTTCAACTTGGTTAGATTTTAGTTCCTTTATTTCTCCAGAAAGGGCTTTTATATCTCCAGAAAGGTTTCTCTAATATCTTCCATGCCTTTTTTGAGCCCAGCTAGAACCTTGAAAATCGTCATTCTGAACTCTATATCTGACATATTACCAATGTCTGTATTGATTAGGTCCCTAGCCTTCGGTACTGCCTCTTGTTCTTTATTTTGTGGTGAGTTTTTCTGCCTTGTCATTTTGTCCAGATAAGAGTATATGAAGGGGCAAATAAAATACTAAAAGGGTGGCAAAGACCCCAGGAAAATGTGCTTTAACCAAATCAGAAGAGACCCCAAATTGGGGGGGGGGGAATAAAAAGAAGTTCAGGAAAAAAAATTTAAAAAATAAAACAAATTTTAAAAAATATAAAAAAGAAAAAAATACATATATATTAGACTGGTGACTAGAACAGGGTCAACCACTTAATTTTGAGGGTATTTTGGTCTCTTAGAAGAAACTACCTCCCAAAATTTTAAAGAATGAAAAATGTATATAAGGGTAAACACAATGAAGGGATGGAATATGCCTATAAAGATGAAAAAAATTTTTTTTAATTTCTAAACAAGGAGTTGATAAAATAAGTTGGTTGGGAGAATAAAGAAAAAGAAAGTGGAGAGAATTTGCTCGGGCTGAAGACTAGAACAAGCCCAGAGCTAGATTTAGGGTATATTTTGATCTACTAGAAGAAGTTGTACCCCAAATTTTTTAGAAGAAAAAACCCTATGTGTATACAAAAAATAAAGTTAAATACTATGAAGGATAAAATATGACTATAATAATGAAGGTTCAAAAAAGATTATTATTATTATTTTGAAAGGTATTGTTAAGATAAACTAGTTAAAAAACGTTAAAAGAGAAAAGGGTAAAAGTTTAAAAAAATTTAGCAGAAGAAAAAAAATAAAATAAAAAAAATTCAATTAACTGCAAGACTAAAGAATCATGGGAAGAAAGCCATGAGTTCCGTGCTTTGCTTTCTCCTCCTCTGGAATTCCGCTGCTCTCCTTGGTAGGTGAACTTGGTCTTGGCTGGATTTCTTGTTGATCTTCTGGAGGAAGGGCCTGTTGTAGTGATTCTCAAGTGTCTTTGCCTGAGGTGGAATTGCACAGCCCTTACCATGGGCCGGGCTAAGTAATCCGCTCGGGTTCGCTTTCGGGAGCTTTTGTTCCCTGAACGCTTTCCATAGAGTTCCGGAGGATAGGAATGAAAATGGCGACCTCCCAATCTCCAGCCCGGAGGAGATGAGAGCTCGGGGCCCCACTCCTCAGTGTGCCCTCATAGAAAAGCACCCAATAACTCCTGTTTCCCTGGCCTCCGGCTGCGCTCTGAGCTCACCCAGCCTGCGACCGGTTCAAGGTAACCCCGAGCTGAGAGCTCACTCCTCAGCTCTGTCTCTGTAGCCAGCTTCCCCGCTCTAATACCTGAGAGCTCTACAACACTCAGACACCCCTGATCCTTCTGTGACCCTGCGGGACCTGGGGCCACGCTGACCCCGCGTGGGTTTCACTGCGGTTTAGCCTCTGGAGCAATGTCCCTCAGTGGAGCAGACTTTTAAAAGTCCTGATTTACTGCTCCATTGCTCTGCTGCTTGCCAGGAGCTGGCCCCACCCCCGCGGTCTATCTTCCTGTTGCTTTGGATTCACTTCTCTGCCGGTCCTACGTTTCAGAAAGTGGTTGATTTTCTGTTTCTAGAATTGCTGTTCTTCTCTTTGATCTCCCATTGGATTTGTAGGTGTTTGAAATGGTTTGATAAGCTTTCTAGCTGATCTCCTGCTACGTGATATAGTCTCAGCCTGCTAATTCTCCGCCATCTTGACTCCTCCTCCTCTTTCAAAGTTTTTACTGAGAAATCTACTGATAGTCTTATGGGGTTCCCTTCTAGGTGATAAGTTGTTTTTCTCTTGTTGCTTTCAATATTCTCTTTGTCTTTGACTTTTGACAATTGAATTTAAAAATATCTCAATGAAGACTTCTTGACGTCCAGTCTATTTTGGGTTCTTTGAACATCATGAACCCAAATGTTTATTTCTCTCTGCAGATCTGGGAAGTTTTTTTTTTCTTTTCTTTTCTTTTCATTTCTTTCTTTCCTTCCTTTCTTTCTTCCTTCTTTCTTTTATTGAAGTATATTTGACACACACTGTTACATTAGTTTCAAGAGTACATGGTGATTCAACATGTCTATACTTTATGCTATGCTCACCACAAATGTAGCTACCATCTGTCACCACACAATGTTATTACAATACCATTGACTATATTCCCTATACTGTACCTTTCATACCTGTGACTTACTCATTTCACAACTGGGAACCTGTACCTTCCACACCTTTTACCCTCTTTGCCCATCCCCTCACCCACTCCCCTCTGGTAACCAACAGTTTGTTCTCTTTATGTATGGATCTGTTTCTACTTTTTTTATTTGTTTGTTTTATTCTTTAAATTCCACAAATAAGTGAAATCATATAGTATTTGTCTTTCTCTGACTTACTTCACTTAGCATAATACCCTCTAGGTCTAACGATGTTGTCACAAATGACGATCTCATTGTTTTTTAATATATGTATTATGGAATATTATGGGATATATATGTGTGTGTGTGTGTATATATATATATATATATATATATCTTTATATACATCTTTTTTATCTGTTCACCAATGGACACTTAGATTGCTTCTATATCTTGACTATTCTAAATAATGTAATAAACATGGGGTGCATATATCTTTCCAAATTAGTGTTTTGATTTTCTTTGGGTAAATAGCCAGTAGTGGAAATACTAGATCATATGGTATTGCTGTTTCCAATTTTTTAAAGGTAACTCCATTCTGTTTCCACAGTGGCTGCCCAATTTATGTCCCCACCAAGAGTGCATGAGGGTTCCTTCTTTCTCTATATCCTTGCCAACATTTGTTATTTCTCTGACATTATTTATTTAAATAAGCTTTCTGTCCCTTTCTCATTCCCTGCTCCTTCTGGGATTCCCAAAATGCACAGAATAGTTCTTTTGCTGGTGTCCCACCCATAAGTCATGTAGACTTTCTTCTCTTTTCTATTCTTTTTTTCTGTATGTTCCCCCAGCTGGATAATTTCAAATAACTACCCTTCAAATTTGCTGATTCTTTCTTTGGCATGATTAAGTCTGCTGTTGAAACTCTCTACTGAAGTTACTGCATTCTTCACCTCCATCAGATGGCTGGGTGGTCTTTGAGAAATACATAGTTTAAATCTGATTTCTGCCATTTCCCCTCAATCTTTATTGAAGTATAATTGATAAATTTTTAAAATGTGTATACTTAGATATATGATGTATGTGTTGATACATATACACATCAGAAAATACCACAATCAAGCTAATTAACATATCCATCACCTCACATAGTTACTTCTGTGTGTGTATGCCATGAGACACTTAGGATACATGCTTTAGCAAATCTGAAGTATACAATACAGTATTGTTAACTATATTCACATTACTATAAATTAGATCTCCAGAACTCAAATCTTACATTATTGAAACTTTGTTTCCCTTGACCTATTTCCTCCTCCCCACTCTGTCACATACTAACCATGACATTTGGACAAGAATTTTATCAAAATTCTCACAATGAGCAAGGTGAGTTTCCATTTAGGATCCCATGGGATCCCATTCTAGGATCCCATGCAATATAACTTAAGAAGAAGCCATTCCACCAATGACCTAGACTTTTGGTACCTCAGTTTTCTCATCTGTAAAATGGAAATGTTAATAGTATCTATCCTGTGAAACATTAATAAGAATATATGAGTCAGTATACTTTAAGAGTTTATAATCATGCTGGTATTCCTCACCATTAGCCATCATTATCATTATAATTATGCCATTATATGTTACCTTTATAATTACTATTCTTGAATGCAGACCTTAAATGGTCTCTCTGCTCACTCCAGGCTCCCATGTACCATTTATTTCAGTCCTACACATAGCTAAGTTCATCAGAGTGTCTTAATTCTCTCTCAAGTGTTAAGTACTCCCACCTGGAAACTACTAACAATTACTTTCCAATAAGCCTCAAGTGCTTCTTCCAGAAAATTTCTCAAGAAAGAAAAGAGAGGCCTTTCTGTACAGTTACAGAGCATGATGACTAACTGGAATCCACCAGTCTCTCCAGGAAACCCTCCCACAGAGGTACATTTGCAGTGAAGCTTGTTCCAGTGCCTCTGACTAACATAGTTCCTGCCCCCTTCCTCCCACCTCTCCACACTGAATATTCAAGTGAGTATCTCCTCCACCAGCCTTAAAACCTCTTGAAAGTTGGTATTATGCCCTAACCATTTTTGCAGCCCCAGTGTCTTCAGCTCAGAGAAGGAGAGCTCATTCATAGAGAATGATCTGTGTGACTTGAGAAGAATCTATATTCTGCTGCTGTTGGATAGAACATCCTATATATGCCAGCAGAAATAAATCCATGACAGCAAAATTATAGTACATGGTAGAAAATATATGCCATCAGTGAGGTCTAGAACAAATGTTATAATATTCTAGGGGAAGAGAGGACATCCTGTTGGATGGATCACAAAGGCTCCATGGAAAAAAACAGCATTTTTCAAGGTCTTGGAGAACTAATACAATTTTGAATTCCAGGAACTTAGAACCAAGCCAGCAAATGTATCAAGGCCAGATAGTGAATACCACATCCTAGAAGCGGGGAAAAAAGGTGACAGGATCTCAAATGTTGGTACCTGTGTGCATCTGAAACAGAACAGAGAGAAAGGTAATTATAGTTGGTAAGGCAGAGCAAAAGTAAGAACCAGAGATCTCCCTGTGATCAGAGAAGATAATAGCAGAAGGTGGAAGAGAGAGATATTGAGTTAGATGCTACAATTCTCTCTCTCTCTCTCTTTTAAGATTTTATTTATTTGAGAGAGATCGAAAGTGAGAGAGATCACAGAGGGAGAGGAAGAGGCAGACTCAATGCTGAGCAGAGAGTCTGACACAGGGCTCGATCCAAGGACCCCAGGATCATGACCTGAGTTGAAGGCAGACACCTAATTGACTGAGCCACCCAGGCACCCCTAGGTGCTACAGTACTTAAAGATGAAAATGAAGAGTCAGTTTGCAAGGTGTTGAGGAATAAGTATGCAGAAAAAAGTAAAATGGTGAATAAAGAATACTTTATACAATTTTACAGTGAGAAGCAAATAATAAAATGATAGTAGCTTGAAGCTTTATTACTTTGGAATAGAGAATTTTTACACAGAAAGTGGTTTAGTGTGGTGTCTGACTCTGATATCTGGCTGCTAGAGTTTAATCTTACTTCAACTACTAGCTATCAGAGTGATCTTGAACAACTTATTTAGCCTCTCTGTGCCCCATTTCCTTAATATGTAGCTCAGATGGTTGTGGTGAGGAATAAATGAGCTAAGAAATGTAAAGCAGTTACAACAGTATCTAGCTTATACTAACCACTCAATAAATGTTAACTAGCTAGAATATAGAAGACTGAACATGTGCATATGAGTGCATATATATTCCATTCCATGTATATGTATGGAAATACAGGTATCCTCTGCTTCTCAAAAGTTTCCATTATACCACTTCACTTTTAAGAAAGATCTAAATTAATACCAATTTTTGCTAACTAAAAAAATCCAAAGAGGATTTTTGCTTTTACCAAAAAAAAAAAAAAAAGTAAAAAAAGTGAAAATAGCAATCAGCACTTGTCTTGCATGAAAGCACTACAGAGAAGTACACACCTTGAGCAGCAAAAGTGGCATGGCCAAGCCCCTTCCCCCAGAATTACTCTCTGGATCTCAGCATCAAGCAGCCATAGCTTGGATATGTGTGTGTGAGCATTTGTGCTTTACGTCAATTTATCTTCTGTGTTCATTAGCAAGATGTGTCCTAAGGTATCAGAAAAGCCAAAGAGAGGTTATTTTTTGCTCCTGGGAATGCTCAACATTTTTTTCATATAAATTGATGGTGATTGCTTCTTCACTTTATACCACTTCAATTTGCAGAAGATTTCATAGGAATGCTCGCAGGTAAAGGACACCTATATATAGAAAATGACTGACCATCAAGAAAACTAGGAAAAGTAAAAAGCACTGCACAATTAAGGCTTATATTGCAAAACCATAAATATTTCCCTTTTGAGTCATACAAAAATATACCTGAAGTTCATTGAGCCCATCATCTTCCCCCTCCACACATACACACACACACACGCACACGCACACGCACACACACACACACACTCTGTTCCAATCTATAGAGGAGGAAACCCGAGACTCAGAAAGAATAAGTAATCTGGTCCCAGGTTACTCTGGTCAATAACAAGACAGAAGGAGGACCCAATCCAGGGGAAGGAAACGTCTCATAAAAAATGTTATAAAGGTGACCCAACCATCTGATCAAAACCTGAAGTGATTTATCGAAAGAATAAGAGGGAGACCCAGAGAAGTTAAGGGGTGAAGCTTATTGAGGACCAACTACACTGAACTGAACTCTCTGTCTCAGTTCTCCAGCATTTTTATTTCTGTTTTGAAACTGGATTAAAGACATTGTCTCTAGAAACCACTGACAAAGTACCCAGACCTGAAATACAATATTGTATAATCATAATCACATCCTTAAATGTACATTTGGAAATAACGTCTCAAAGAAAATGAAAAAAAAAAGTTAAAAAAGAAACCACACTTGCTGTGGAATTATAAAAATAAAATAAAGTATTAGCTAAGCTTTTAATTTTCCACTTTCTTTTTTTTTAAGATTTTATTTATTTATTTGACAGGGATCACAAGTAGGCAGAGAGGCAGGCAGAGAGAGACAGAAAAGCAGGCTCCCCGCTGAGCAAGGAGCCCGATGCGGGGCTCGATCCCAGGACCCTGGGATCATGACCTGAGCGGAAGGCAGAGGCTTTAACTCACTGAGCCACCCAGGTGCCCCTAATTTTCCACTTTCAAATTTCATCAAATGATATCATTTCAGTGTGTTCTATTTTGTACTAAAGTCTCTGTTATCTACGGAAAGCTAGATGAGACTGTCTCAGAGATTGATATAAATCATTCTCAGATATATTAAACAAAATTTGGTAACCCAATATGTCAGATTATGTTTCTGATTAAACAACTTGCTGGTTAAATATAGGACTTAAACCAGTAACAGATTACCAGTGGTTTGCTATTGTTCGGTTCTTCACAAAGGAGCAATTATTTGAGAAACCAGGGATGGAAAAAAGAAAGGAAGTCTGTTTTTAGAATAATATAAAGGGACTTAATTTGTAGTTTTCAGAGAAAAGAAGAATCAAATCAAAATAAAATTGGTGTTCTGGGTTTGGGGACCTAAACAGCCCAATATAAAAAAAGAAAGGGATTATAGAAATGTGAAACTATCATCATCATTTCAATTGCACATTTAAAAAAAATAAGGAAAAATTGTCTAAAATAGAACTCTTATTTGGCCTGCCAACTGAAAACTGATATTTTCATTTTGCTTTCAGTCAAAGGTCTATTTGTAAATACTAGGCAGAGTTTTGCTCCATGAGTTAAATAGTTTTTTTTTCCTACAAAGAATCTTCTAGAGAGTATGGGAAGTAAGAAAAAGAATACGCTGGGAAATTTTTAAATGACAGCAGAGATTGGGGCCTCTGGGTCTCATCTCTTTCATTCCCATAGGGTAAAGCAAAGTTCTGCGTCTAACTTCACCACTCATTAAATCCTTTTTTGGTTCATTCACCTAAATCAACTAAGATGAACACAGGTTCAAAGAATCATGGTCCTTAGCTATTGGTTATAAATTATTCTGGCCTGAACCATGAAATTTGATACTTTAGTTTTACCAATAAAAATAGCATCCTATAAGAACAGTGTCTGTATATGTTTAAGGAACTGTCAATGCAGAAATATATTTGTGTCTTCTAAATGGTATCCTTTAAAAATAAACTATATGGATGCATCGCCATCCACTAGTTTGTATTCTCTCCAAAAATCAAAGTCTCTGGATCAGTCATGGGGTGTGTTCTTTTTAAAGCTAAAACCATATTTTGAGGTTATGTTCATAAACCTTGAGACATGATTATAAAATAATATTGCCTGAGTGAGATGTGTTGTTATGTGCTATAGCCAGGAGGAATAGTAATGTGGAGAGCCAATATTTTTTAAACCAATTTAGCCATTTCAAGATGACATATTTACATGTACTTCACCTCTTTCTACCTGAGTTTGCATCCCAATGTTAGCAGAAGGAGAAACTTTCTCAAAATAGTGGAGTAAGAATTAGCACCTCCAAAAAAAGTCTGCTCTTCCATAAAATCAAAAGAACACTGGGAAAATAGTCAAAATCAACTATCTCAAAGCTTTGGAAATTAATCAAAGTCTTATAACCATCTGAAGAGTGTTTACTGAAGAAAAATAGCTAAAACTAGGTAAGAAACTAAGTGGGCCTTGTGGAATTTTAACTTGCTCTAGTCTCATCCTCTTCTGCGGAGCTCTACAGTAGCCTTTAATATGAATAGCCTCAGGGTGCCTGGCTGGCTTTGCTGAAGGAGCATGTAACTCTTGATCTCAGGTTGTGAGTTTGAGTCCCACATTGGGTATAGAGATTACTTAAATAAACTTTTAAAAAACAATAATAAAATGAGCAGCTTCAAAACCATGATATAAGACAGAGGGGTTTAGAGCTCCCCAACAAGCCACATCCCCAGAAAATTGCTGCTATCTTACTTATCTGATAAATCTCTGAAAAAGGTCCACTCAAAGGCCTTTATCTCATATCTCACTCAGTAAAAAACCTTCTCCCTAAGAAAATTGTCAAAAACAATCAATGGCAATAGTTTAATGTTGCAGTGATGTAAAGCAGTAACAACAGCTGGGACAAAAAAAGGCTGGCCAAAAAACTTAAAAGGAAAATTGGGGTATGCTATGCAAATAGGGGACTTTGGAAAGCCCAGTGTATTTCCAGGGGTGTAGAAGGCCACACATATATCTGTAAGTAAGCTCAGGAAAGATCTGAGGAAGATTTAAGCTCTCACTTCCGGCCAACCTTGAAGTTCTGAGCAAGTAGGAAGTGAAGACTAGGAAGACTTGTAAACTACTGAGCAATGCATTGAATGTGGGCCCCAAGACAAAGCCCTGCGCTTTTCAAAAATAAAAATCTCTCTCTGACCATTAACGGACCTCTAAGTTAATATAGCAGAGACTCCAGTTGCCATATATGCAAAGAATACAGACTGCAGAATTAGTCAAGAAAAACCACTAAACAAACAAACAGCAACAACAAAAAACAACAAGCTCTTGGAGGAGAGGGGACCCTGATTTCAAGATTGGAACATTGTATTAGTTGTTTTTATTTAAAAAATAAAAAGACACATATATATAACCAGGAGAGTATAGCTCACAAAAGGGAAAAAAGCAGTCAATAAAATCTATCCCTGAGAAAAACCATGTGTTGAACTTACTAGTCAAAGACTTTAAATCAGCTATTACAAATATATTCTAATAACTAAAAAAATCATACCCAAAGAATTAAGAGTATGAGAATAATGTCTTACCAAACAGAGACTATAAATAAAGAGGTAGAAGTTATTAAAAAAAAAAAAAGAAGAAGAAGAACTAAGTAGAAATTCTGGAGTTAAAAAAAAGTACAATAACTAAAATAAAAAATTCACTAGAAGGGCGAAACAGAAGATATGAGCTGGCAGAAGTAAAATCTGGTGAACTTGAAAACAGATCAACTGTGAAACCCAGTCTGAGAAACATAAAGAAAAAGCAACCAAGCCTCAGACCTGTAGGACACTATCAAGTGAACTAGCATATGCATTATGGCAGTCCTGGAAGAAAAGGAGGGAGAAAAGATCAAAAAGAAAAATGCACAAATAATGCCTCAAAACATGCCAAATTTGATGACAAATAAGAACTCCAAGGAGAAAAAAACATAAAATATCTAGACATGGATCCATTACAGTCAAACTATTGAATGCCCAAGACTTTTTTTTTTAAGATTTTATTTATTTATTTGTCAGAGAGAGAGAGAGAGTGAGAGAGAGAGCACAGGCAGACAGAGTGGCAGACAGAGGCAGAGGGAGAAGCAGGCCCCCTGCCGAGCAAGGAGCCCAATGTGGGACTCGATTCCAGGACGCTGGGATCGTGACCTGAGCCGAAGGCAGCGGCTCAACCAACTGAGCCACCCAGGCGTCCCATGCCCAAGACTTTTAAAACAGAATCTTGAAAGTATCAAGAGAAAAATGACCCACCATTAAAAAGAGATCTAAATTAAGATTAAATGTTGACTCCCCATCAGATACCATGGATGGCAGTAGGTAGTGGGATAACATATTTAATGTGCTGACACAAAAGGAATGCAACCAAGAATTTTATGTCCTGCAAAACCATCCTTCAAAAATGAAGGAAAAAATTAAGATACCGCCAGATATTTTTTTAAAACAAAATATTCATTTCTAGCAGACGTTCTCTGCCAGAAATACTGATGGGAGTCCTTCACGCTCAAATGAAAGGACTCTAGATAAAAACTTGAATCCATATGAAGAAATAAAAAGCACTGGTAAAACTAACTACACAAGTATATATGAAAACAGTATAAATGTATTTCTGTTTTTAACACTTCTCTTTTCCTGATTCACACAACTGTATAAAGTAAGAATTATAAAATGTGCCGAGGGACTTATAGTCTATAACAATATAATTTGTATAGATATTACAGCAGAAAGGAGTGGGCAAGGAGATGGGAATAAAGCTTTTATAAATTAAAAATACATTTCAGTAGGAGAACTCTATAGATACTAAAGTTAAGGAAACTGAACACAGAGCCCAAAGGCAGAGACATAAAATAAGTAAATACTTAAAGTCCAGAAGGGAAAACATCTAATTAAAAGACAGTCTGGAAAGACAGAGCAAGGAATTCAAGAGGAGGTGAGTGGTAATTGAGCTTCACCTCCTGGAAGAGGATTGATATATTTTACTTGAACTTCTTCTCCAAGGAAGATTGTCTCTTCTCCCCATTTTTTAATTTACTTACTTATATATTTATTTACTCATTTATTTATATCAGTATGAACTCATGTGTTGCCATTTCATATCTGAGGTTATAATACAATACTGCAGTATTTAGGTACTCAGATTATTCCAAGTTGACTTTCGTGTTCCTTTGATACGCCCCCCCCTCCTTTTGGTTGGTTGTGTACTCCTTACGTTCTGGTACCACAAGATGTTTCAGGCTCATTCCTGTTTTCCTTGCCCCAGCCACAGCACCTGGGGCTCCAAGGAACCCTAGAAAATTGTATTTGGAAAGATCTGGGTACTGGGTGTGCTTATTACTACTGGGTCTTCTATACTTTTATAAGTTTTATGTATCTACATATTTGCTTTCTTTACAGCTTTAAAAACACTCTAATCTTTGTCTCAATTCTGGGACCACTCAAGATCTTACAGCAACCTCAAGCTCTTTGCAGTTGCTACTGAGAAGCTATTTTTTAATATCTTTCTATTTTCCGATGAGTGTAAACACTAACTTTTCTTCTCAAATGTTATGACTAGCTGCTACCCCTTACTGTTTCTCTACAAAGAAATTTTGTTTGTACTTAATTTTTCTTCTTAGAAAGGTGGCATATGACATTCTTCATATGTAATTCACTCCTAATTCCTCTCTGAGTCAAACTGCCCTCACTCATTCATCTGGTTTCTCTGAAAAGATGCTCTTTTTCTTTCTAAACTACTAAGAGGTAGCAAACAAAAATGTTCTATGTTGTCTTGTGTTTCCAATAAATATTTCTTTAGAGACTCCTCACACCCACCCCCCCCACACACAAATCTTATTATATCTGAAAATGCATGATTAAGAATTCTTTCTCTGACTTAAAGTTCCTGCTAAGATATACACACAATGCTTCCTAATTAAATGTGCTGGATTGACCACATGGGAAAGGAAGCACAGTGAACAAGGATTTCAATAAACTTTAGCAAGATAAATTAGATTGAGGATTGTTATCTCATTTAGCAGGGCAAAAGTTTCATTCAAACTAAAGTGCCTGCACAGGGAGAGATGGATGAGAAGTGGGTCACATTGTCCCCATAGGCCCTTAAGTAGGACCAACAAGCCCTGTGGAGCCAGGCAGGCCGGGATGAGACAAAGGGTTCCTGCACAGCACACAAAACCCTCAAGATAAATTTTCTTGTTGTGGAAGAGAGCTGAAGAATGACACTATACATAAAGTCAGAACTGGATGTTATAATTTTTTTTTAAAGATTTTATTTACTTATTTGACACAGAGAGAGAGATCACAAGTAGGCAGAGAGGCAGGCAGAGAGAGGAGGAAGCAGGCTCCCCGCTGAGCAGAGAGCCCGATATGAGGCTCGATCCCAGGACCCTGAGATTATGACCTGAGCCAAAGGCAGAGGCTTAACCCACTGAGCCACCCAGGTGCCCCTGGATGTTATATTTTAAAAAGAAACATAATTGGTTAAGGGAGAGTTCCTACAAATGTGATAGACAAGATAAAAAAAAAAACTTCAGGAAAAGGGGGTTATAAATTAAATATAAGGAAATCCTCCAGCAAAGAGAATAAAAAGAGAAAAGAAATTGGGAAACATGAGAAATTAGAGGATAAGGGACACCTGGGCGGCTCAGTCGGTAAGCACCTGCCTTTGGTTCAGGTCATGATCCCAGCATCCCGGGATCAAGTTCCGCACTGGGCTCTCTGCTCAGCAGGGAGTCTGCTTCTCCCTCTGCCTGCTGCTCCCCCTGTTTGTGTGCTCTCTCCTTCTCTGAAAAAATAAATAAAAATTCTTTTAAAAATTAGGTATTAAAGGATATTAGATATTGAAGGACATCTTATTAGATATTAGAGGATAAATTCTACAGGTCCAATACCTTACCAGACTTTCAAAAAAAAAAAAAAGAGCAGGAAGAATGAAGGGGGAGAATTTATCAAATAAATAACATGAAGGAGGGGCACCTGGGTGGCTCAGTGGGTTAAGCCTCTGCCTTCAGCTCAGGTCATGATCTCAGGGTCCTGGAATCGAGTCCCGCATTGGGCTCTCTGCTCAGCAGGGCGCCTGCTTTCCTTCTCTCTCTGCTCTGCCTCTCTGCCTGCTTGTGATCTCTCTCTCTGTCAAATAAATAAATAAAATCTTTAAAAAAAAAATAACACGAAGGATTTCCCAGAGTTAAAATACATGAATCCCAAGTTTGATATCATCCCCTAGAAGCCAAAAAAATTAATGAGAAATGTCTCATATTACAGAATTTTTTCATGAAACAGAACAATAGAGATAAAGAACCTCAAAGCTTATAGAGAGAAAACAATACACGCAGAGATCCACCTTGCATTGGATTTCCCAACAGCCATACAGGAAGTTAGAAAACTAAATGCCTTCCCAATCTGCAGGAAAATCTTTTTCAACCTAGAAGACTGTACCCAACAAAACTATCAAGTGTGGCAGTAAATAGAAATATTTTCAAGTATGTAAGGGCTCGATAAATTCATGTGTCATGCACCCTTATTTCCAAAAGTCCTGGCGTATGGTCTCCATCACTGCAAGGGAGTAAGCCAGCAAAGAAGACCTGCAGAGAATCAACATAGTAAAGCCATCAGAGACAAAACCAAACAAAAGCCATGAAGCAGGCTGAGAGAACACCCAGTCCGTGTGCGAGGCAAAAGGGATGTCTGATGTGTTCAAACATCTTGAAAACACAATTGCTGTATATCTGACAGATCCTTTGGAGCATTTGCACAAAACAGCAGCAGGTAAACAGAAAGCTAAGCAAGGAGAAAAAAATGAGGAAATTAACTCTAATTTAAACCAGAAAATTGTATATCAAAGAAAGCCTAATCATAGTTCACTGTCTGAAGCAACTGTGGGGTGTATTTATATATGACAATACTGCAAACGCCAGTACTGATTTGATGAACTATTGTGCTATACTCATACTGAGAGGTTATCAGAAGGGCAGAGGGAGACTGTAAGGGAAGGTATTAGAATCCCTTACAACCATACAGAAAGTTAACAATGCCTAAAACTGACTAATTAATAAATCAAAGACTGTATCTATATATAGAAATACATATATATGAAAATATGGGAATAAATACCAGAAGAAGCTACAAGAATTTAAAGGTTTTATTTATTTATTTGTCCGAGAGAGAGAAAGAGAGTGAGAGCACAAATGAGGAGAGGGCAGGGAGAGGGAGAAGCAGGTTCCCTGCTGAAAAAGGAGCCCAGGATCATGGGATCCCAGCCCAGGACCCTGGGATCATGACCTGAGCCAAAGCAGATGCTCAAAAAGCTTCAAGAATTTAAAGTGGCTCCTTCCAGGGGTTCCTGGGTGGCTCAGTCAATTAAGTATCCAACTCCTGATTTTGGCTCAGGTCACAATCTCAGGGTCATGAGATGGGGCCCCATGATGGGCTCTGCTCTGAGCATCGAGCGTGACTGGGATTCTTTCTCTCTCTCTCCCTCTGTACCCCTGTCCCCACCCAGCGTGCATGAGCATATTCTCTCTCTCTCTCTCTCTCTCTCAGATAAATAAATAAAAATGAAGTGGTCACTTCTAGAGAACAGGACTGGGAAGAGGTTGAGTATGGGTGGGGCAGAGGATTGGTATCTTTTAAATAATCCTTTGGGTATCACTTAATTTTCTAAACACATCAAGCAAGATCAAAATTAAATCCATCAAGTAACATTTTAGTACTAATGAATTTATCAGACACTGTTTTCTAAAAAGCTTTTGTTGGTGTGAAATCTGAAGACTGTGTATGGTATATACACCTACACACATATATAAAGAAAGTTTCGCTAATTTTTATAATCCATGCTGTTGGCAATATTTCTAGGACGTGGTCCTGGGCCCTGTCCTACCCTGTCCATCCTTACCTTACTCTATGGCCTCTACCATTTTATCCACACCTAGACCTTTAATTACTCTCAGTAAATGAATGACCCCTAAATTCTAACTCCAGCTCTGACCTAGAATCTAGCCTGACCTTTGCTACTAACTAGCAATGTGACTTACTTTGAGGCAGTCACCTCTCCCCTCTGGCCCTCGGCTGCCTCATCTGTAAAATGAAATGCTCGGACAAGGTGATAGCAGAGGCTTTCTGCCCATGGGAGGTGGTGACAACAGAGACACGTTTGTGTGGGCCAAGCTGGGGCAAGACCACCCCGGAAAAGTTGATCTGTACTGGGAAGAGGGCTCACAGAGCCTTCTAGCTGGCCTTCGGGGATAAACATACATATCCCAACATTCTAGAACCTCCAGTTCCCTGTTTAGTCCGAATGCCTGAGCATTTGAAATCGCTGCCCTCTGCTGTACAGAAATAAGCCTACCAGGGCGGCTACCAGGGCGGCTACCAAGGCCTCCAGCAACTACAGCCGGGCCAGGACAGCCCCCCGGGGAGGCAGCTGACTCACAGGAACTAGCTATACTGTGCTCAGAAACTAAGTGAGAAATCAAGCCATAAAAATCTGCTTAAGCAAATACATTCTGCTCCGGAGTTTCAGATATGACCTCATCGCTCCCGTCAAGTCCTGCTCACTCCAGCCCCCCTGACAGCAGGGCAGATTAAGATAGGACGCTTCGGGGGGCCAAAGGCTGCTGCCACATTCCGAAGGACTCCAGACGGCACCAGAAAGAAGTCCCCTAGAGTGCCACTGTATGGATACAAGGATAGAAAGGTGAGGCAAAAAAAGGCTCTTTCCAGCAGAAGCTAAGTTACCCAAGTACTACGGGTCTTTGCATTTGATCACCCTTCGGATACTCCCGCTAAGCCCAGCAGTTGGTCTTACAACTTTACGCTCTGCAGGGGCGGAATTTTCAACTCCCACCTGCAACCCAAGGCACAGATCGACGGTTGCGCCTTTTTCTTTTCAGTCCCCAGAAACAAAGTTATCAAGATTCCCATCCCATTTCCCAACAGCTCAATAAACGGGATTGAACAGAATTTAGTGTCCTCGGGGCCCTTCTCTGCCAGGACTGACCAGTGCCAAATGCGGCCTGCCAGGTGCACTGCCCCTCAGTTTGTCTTTTGTGAACAGTGGACAGATGTGTGCTGGGAACATAATACAGGGAGGGAGACATGTATGAGAAAAAGTTTTCCACTGAAACAATTATGTTTATCTAAATATAGCCCAGTTCGACTGTTGATTAGTTATTCCCAGAATTGCTCTTTGGTATTCCCTGCAACTACACACACACACACACACACACACACACACATACACACATTCCTATAAATAAAGAGGAAATGTAGCGTAGGCTCAAGAACATGAACTGATTTGGGGTTGGTGTTGCATAACCTTGTTGTGATTCCCCTTATTTCACACTAACTTGAGCATGGCCCTGGTGACAGCCATCTGGTCCTGATCATCATCGGGTCTCTCTCTCTCTTGTGGTGCTTATGACCCTTCCTCCTTAGGGGCTGCCGGCCAAACCATTCTCGTACCAAAGTTGCCTTTCACTTGAATTGCTAATTGTGAAGTTCACTGAAAGCAACTGCTCTCCCTTTGTTATATCAGCTGTTTCCATTCCTCCTCCATCTTGATAGCGTAAGACGCAGCACACAACGATTTCATTCCTCTTCTCCTTCAAAAGCTATAGCTGGTGGATATAGCATTTTTCAGAATGCTGTTGGGGTCAGGAGGAGGAGGGCCAGGAAGCAGAGCATAGTAAGCAAAAGTCTGGATTTTAGAGTCCGATTGATTTGGGATTTTAATCCCTACTGTGCCACCTACTAAGTTATGGAGTCACAGGTAAGTTGTTTAAACTTTCTCTTTGATCAGTGGATTATTTTTAAATGTATTTTAAAACCTCAAAATACACAGGAGAATAAAATACCTATTTTTCTTCTTGATGTGTAAATTCAAAGAGTGAAATGAACAAATCTTAAGGGTTCAGCTTGAATTCTTACAAATATATGCCCATCTATAACCACCACTTGTCAAAATATAGAGCATTTCCAGCACTCAGTAGGCTCCCTTGTACTCTTAACTCAATAGATATCCCTTCCGTAGATAATACTCTTCTGACCTTTTTCATCACACTCATTTTGCTAATTCTTGATCATCATAGGTAAATGGAACAGTATAGTGTGTATTCCTTGGGTCTGACTTCTCTCTTCCAACATTACTCCTAGGCAATAGGCTTAATTTATGTGTAAATTTTTAAGAACCTGCTTAACTATTTTCCAACATGGCGGCACCATTTTATATTGGCACCAGCAGCGTAGAAGGGTTCCACATCCTTGCCAACTGTTGGTATGGTCAGTTCTTCTCATTCTAATAAATGTGTCATGGGACCCCATCATGGTTTTCATTTCCATTTGCCTAATAACTAATGATGCTCAGCACCTTTTCAGGTGATTGTTTGCTATCAATAATATATCTTAGTGTAGTATCTGTTCAAACTTTTTATCATTTTTAAAATTAGGCTGTTTCCTTATTATTGAGTTTTGAGAGTTCTTTATGTATTCTGGGAACAAGTTCTTGCCAGATATGTGATTTGCAAACCTTCTCAAATGATCTATGGTTTGTGTTTTCATTCTCTGCCTATCAAAGAACAGAAGTTTTTAGTTTTAATAAATTTTTATCTTTTTCTTCTATTGACTATGCTTTTGGTGCTATAGCTAAGGAATTTTGGTCTAACCAGAGATCACAAGATTTTCTTCTGTTTTCTTCTAGAAGTTTCATAGTTTAGGGTGTTATATTTAGGTCTATGATCCATTTTGAGTTGATTTTTATATACAGGATGAAGAATAGATAAAAGTTCACCTTTTTAACTTACGGATACTAATTTTTCCAGGATGATTTGTTTAAAAAAAGACTATTCTTGGATAAGGAAGATGTGGTCCATATACACTATGGAGTATTATGCCTCCATCAGAAAGGATGAATACCCGACTTTTGTATCAACATGGACGGGACTGGAAGAGATTATGCTGAGTGAATTAAGTCAAGCAGAGAGAGTCAATTATCATATGGTTTCACTTACTTGCGGAGCATAACAAATAACATGGAGGACATGGGGAGATGGAGAGCAGAAGGGAGTTGAGGGAAATTGGAATGGGAGGTGAACCATGAGAGACTATGGACTCTGAAAAACAGCCTGAGGGGTTTTGAAGGGGTGGGGGGTGGGAGGTTGGGGGAGCCAGGTGGTGGGTATTCGGGAGGGCACGTATTGCATGGAGCACTGGGTGTGGTGCAAAAACAATGAATACTGTTACTCTGAAAAGAAATTTAAAAAAATATATATGCAAAAAAAAGGACTATTCTTTCTCCATTGAAATGCCTCAGCACTTCATTGGAAATCAACTGACTATATATGAAGTCTATTTCTAGACTTTATTCTGTCCTATTGACTATTTGTCTACCTTGCCATCATTACCATACCATCTTGATTACTGTAGCTTTAGAGTAAGTCTTAGAGTCAGTTATCTGTTCTCCACCTTTGTTCTTCCTCTTCAAAGTTGTTGAGGCTTTATATTTCCATATATACTTTAAAATCTTCTTGTTCGGGGCACCTGGGTGGCTTAGTGGGTTAAGCCTCTGCCTTGGGCTCAGGTCGTGATCTCAGGGTCCTGGGATCGAGTCCTACATCAGGCTCTCCGCTCAGCAGGGAGCCTGTTTCCCCCTCTCTCTCTGCCTGCCTCTCTGCCTACTTGTGACTCTCTGTCAAATAAATAAATAAAATCTTACAAAAAGAAAATCTTCTTGTTCATTTCTGAAAAAAAAAAAGGCTGCTGGGATGGACAGTGATTGGGATTAAGTTGAATCTACGAATCAATTTGGGGAGAATTTACATCTGAACAACACTGAATCTTCTGCCTTCTTGCAGCCTCAGGAGAACTTGAGCCACAACCATCCAGCTAAACCATTCCATGGATTACTAATCCCTAGAAACTGTAAGAAAATAAATGTGTAGTATGTAGCAATAAAAAAATTAATAATAATACAGACACCATTAAATTACACAGAAACAGTTTGATCCTTTCAGGTCTTATTTTTAAGCTTTGCTAGGTCAGACAGGAATTACATTTAGTCTAGGCAGGTCCCTTCTTGGTACTCTAATCCAACACCTGGGAATTATGAGGCTTTCCACTCCCGACACCATTCAGTCTTTTCAGACAGTTCTTTCTTCAGCCTCAAGTGTTTTGCTTTTCACCATTTATTTTCTATTTTTATATTGAAGTAGAGCTGACACACAATATCCCATTTTAGGTGCACCATTTAGTCATTCAACAATTCAGACAGAAAAAGACAAATGTCACGATTTTACTTGTATGTGGAATCAAATAGTTTCTTTACGCGCATATATGCAGTTCATACTCTACTGAATATTCTAAGGGGTGCTTTTGGAGACCTCCAGCCTTTTCAAGCACCTCTCTCCTCATAGAATCCTATGAATTCTAGCCACCTTGGCTTTCCCAAACTCCATTCTCTCAACTCAAGGAGACGGCCAAATATTTCCTGGTCCCTCTGTGTTGCAGTATGACCTAAAAATTCTCTACAGGAAGCAACTCACGACAACCACAGGGCTTGCTTCATTTGTACCCTGTCTTCCAGGGATCACAGACCTTCATTGCCTGATGTCTGATGTCTTCAGTGCCACTGTTTCATTTATCTGGTTTATCAGTTGTTCCAGACGGGAGCAGCAAATCTAGCCTCTGTTTATTCCATCCTTCATTAGAAATGGAAGTTCCAGTAAGTTTCCCTTAAACTCCAAAGAAACAGAACCAAAAGGATGTGGGTATGTAGAAATTTATTTTAAGGAATTAACTCCTGTAATTGTGAAGACGGGTTAAGCCTAAAATCTGTAGGGTAGTCCAGCAGGCTGGAGACCCAGGGAAGAGCCAATATTGCAATTCAAGTTCAAAGGCCATCTGCTAACACGGAATCCTTCTTGTCCAAGAGAAGACAGTCTTTGTTTTACTAATATCTTCAACTGATTGGACAAGGTCCATCTACACAGTGAAGGCTAATCTACTTTATTCAAAACCCAACAATTTGAATGTTAAACTTACCCAAAAGACCCCCACAGAAACATCCAGAATAATGCTTGACCAAATACCAGGGCACCAGGGCCCAGCCAAGTTGACACACAAAATTAACCATCACAGTAATATTTTAAACATAATTACAGAGACACCTGGGTGGCTCAGAAGGTTAAGCGTCTGCCTTCGATTCAGGTCATGATGTCAGGGTCCTGGGATTGAGCCCCCCATCAGGCTCCCTGCTCAGCGGAGACTCTGCTTCTCCCTCGGCCTCTCCTCCAAACAACCCACCCTCTCCCAAATAAATAAAATCTTGAAAAATAAACATTGATCGTGATGAACCAAGATTTTCAGCTTAGGACAAAAAGAGTCATAAACATAGACCCAAAGAAGTATCTTGTTTTTTAAAAACTGGAATTAACCAGTATAAAGTTGCATCACGTTTTGTTTTGTTGTTTTTTTTTTTTTCAAAACAAACAAGATGTATTTTCAAGCTCAGTCCTCTAAAAAGACCTAAAACCTCTAGCAGTAAATATTCCTGTGCCCAGATTATAGCATTTAAATACCATATTATAAGGAACAAAGCTTCTTGGAGAAATGGCTTCCTTTGGCAAGTTGGACTTCTTTCCAGTGCTGGGCACCAGAGTACCTCTCTCTTAAAAGTGCTTGCAGTCTCATTTGAAGTCTGTAGCAATTATCCACTGCACTAGGTTGAGTCACAGACTCTGGAAACATGGAGAGAAGAGTGTGGATACCATGGTTCCCAGAAACTGACTCCTGGCGCATGCCCTGACTTCAGTCATTATTTACACTCTCATCTCAGAGGACTGGATCTTTCTAGAATGAGGTCTCAGTTTTGTGGTCCTAGAGTGCAGACTTCATCACACAAGTTTGGATTTAAAAATCTAAATTTTCATTGCAAGGATTTCCCCTAAATAAGGTGAGAAAAGTAAATGTGTCACAATAAATTAGTTAATAAATATTTTATAAAATATCTAAACTGTATTCAAAAAACAATTTGTCTAGGGTAGGTCTGGAAATGTTCAAGTTGATCCTGAGACATCTTGCCACATCAGATGGCAAAGAAGCTACGAAGGAATACTAGAGTTATGTCAGAAGGACACAGGAGCCAAATCGGAGGGGTTCACTGGCCAAAACTAATAATGTCTGTAATGGATGGAAACACACCAAACATAGCTTTGAACAATCACTGAGTTCATAATAATATTCAGGATTAGGCAGGACTTCACTGGCCACCTTTGAAGACTGCTGGGGCAGAGCACATTATTCTGGAAACTGGTAAAAGGAAACATTCAAGCATTTATCCTGCTTCTGCTGTCCTAGCTAATCAAACAATTGATGGAAGTGTTTCTTTATAAAGAATGCTTGCTAATAAATACAAAAGAAAGTGATAGGAAAATCTCATTTTTCAGACCCTAATGAAATAATGCATCTTGGAACCAAGCCTCAGGAGTTGCTAAGACACTAGATGAAAGGTTGGTGGGGACTTTATGATGGCTGGATTAGGCCTACATTAAGAACGCCAGTCGGGGCGCCTTAGTGGTTCAGTCAGTTAAGCATCTGCCTTTGGCTCGGGTCATGATCTCAGGCTCCTGGGACCCAGCCTCATGTTGGGTTCCCTGCTCAGCAGGGAGCCTGCTTCCCCCTCTGCCCCTCCCCACCCCATGCTCTTTCAAATAAATAAATAAAAACTTTAAAAAAAAATCAACCTTCACTTCACCAAGACACTTATATGCCTTCCAGTCAGATTCAGTAGGAAATACACAGAACCATCTATAAAGTACTTTTATGGGGAAAAAAGTGAACCTGAATCTGATCAAGCCTCAGATACAACTAGTCTTCAAGAAATGTGGAAAATAGAGGAAATTGTTAACATGGAAATGAAATCCAAAATCTGTAAGACAAGACGGAAGAATTACCAGTTTTTCCAAATAAATAAGTACATATAGAGAGAGTGAGGACCTGCACAGGTTAAAAAACATTTAAGAGACAGAACAGTCAAGGCAACACATGGGACTTTAAAACCTGATTCAAATGCATCAATATTAAAAAGAAATTTACGTGAACTCGGGGACATTTGAACACTTGCTGGATCTTCTGCGATGATTTCTGAGTCCATTCAGGCTGCTGTAACAAAAACACCACAGACTGAGTGACTTCTAAACAGAACTTTATTTCTCCCAGTCCCGGAGGCCGGGAAGTCCAAGATCACGGCACTGGCAGATCTGATGTCTGGTGAACGTCTGCTTCCTGGTTCACAGGTGGACGGTCGTCATCTTGTCGTGTCCTCAAATGGCCGAAGCAATAAGGGAGCTCTCTGGGGTCTCTTTTATAAAGACACTGACTCCATTTATGAGGACTCCACCTTCATGACCTCCCAAAGACCCCACCTCCTAATAGCCCACTGAGGGTTAGAGTTCAATATATGAATGGGGCAGGGTCGGCTGGGTAACAAACATTCAGTGCAGGGCAGATGATGTTCAAGAATCATTAACTGTTAAGGTTTTTTAAGTTGTACACACACACACACACACAGAGACACACACACACGCACACAATTCTATCTTAGATGTATACTGCAGTATTACATCCAACACACAGAACTGATTATAAAGTAATTCCATGGGGGCACTGGAGGTGAGAATGAAATGAAACAGGATTAGCCAATGTTAACTGTTAGGCCATTATTATGTTCTCTACTACTGTATATATTTCACAATTTTAAGTAAAAAAATGAAAAAGAACAGGTCTCTGGATTCAGACTTTGGGTTCAATTTCCAGCTCAGCTTTTACTAGTTTATGGACTAGACAATAGAAGTTCACACCTCATAGGAAAGTAATAAGGATTAAATGAGACAATGTAGATAAAGTGCTTCAAGCAGTACCTGGCCCATGGTTAAGGGCCCTAAGATATTGGCCACAGTTATCTCTACTTGATACTCATTATGTTATGTTCATGAGATTTACTCTCTTTGTCGAATTTCAGACCTTTTAGAAGTATATGGATTAGGAGAAATTTTAAACTTCTAAAGGAAATTTATCAAGCCTCATTTCTATGTCCTACACATCACCTACATTACTCTATGTTTTGCAGTGTAAAATATGTACCTTATGAGTTCTACACGTCATTTTGTAGAACCAAACAAAACTTTGCCCAGTAGAAGAAAATCTGAGAAGGAATACTTCCTGAGAAGTAGAATCACTGAGATGGAAATGAGAGCTCATGTGGAAACAGTGAGTCACGGAACTATAATAATAGACTTTCTGTTCTTACGTTGTCCTTCTAACTTGGTTCAGAACTTTGAAAACACTGTGTATATAAACATATTTGGTGTCACCACTGACTCACTGAACTTCTGGCAAGCCTCTTAGGCCTCTCATCTTTGAGAGTGTGACGTAATCCTGAATTCATATATTCCACCAGAGAACTCCTGTTAAACCTCCTGCAGAAAGGCTTTCTCTCAAAGCGCATTACCTTGAATTCATAGTGTATTTGCTTTGTACATCCCTCCAAATTAAGACATTATCATAGGTCACAACTGAGGACACTCCAAGGAACAGCCAAGGTCAGAGATAACAGCATGTAAGACTACGTTGTCTCCCGCTCCAACACTGCCCTGTCTACATTCCACTGTCTGAAGGTACATCTGTACTCCCCTCCTCCCCACCTCACCACAGCCAATTTCACCTCCAACTTCTCTTGGAGCTGCACCTAACTGGCTAATGTGACTACCCTTGGTTTATTTTCCTTTGAGCCTTTACGAAAAATACAACTCTTTATCATAAAATTAGTAAGAATGCATCATCCAAAAATTTATGAAACACAGAGGAAAAAGCCACCCATCATGCCATCACCTTACCACATCATTTTCCTTTTTACTTCTCATTCAGCCTGAAATTCCTATTTTTAAACCAAATTATTCATTAACTTTCCCTTTTCCCCTACACCGCCCTCACTCTAGCTGTAGGAAATGCTATGAATCGGAGGGGATACAATTTAGAACGAGCCCAATTAGGGTGGTTCTTTCTGCAGTCTGAGGTCTTTACAAAAATGGACTCAGCCCCAGAATGCGCGCTCCCAGGCCCCCGCCACCTTCCCCATGTGCTCTTTTTCTCAAGTGAAACCCTCCTCACTCTTCGCCTCCCTTGTCTGATTTTTCAAAGCCAGAACACGTCCAAACTCCTTTTCCCCTCATCCTTGACTGCTGATTTCTAAACCAAGTCATGATTCTCACTCCTAGCTGTGCTCTGGAATCATCTAGTGTTTATAAAATTAGCTACTCCGGCTTTCACCAGACTGAGGATCACCATGTGCAGAACTGGAGTGCTGGTTTGTTTTAACTGCTCCAAGAGATCCAGAGAATCCGAAGGGTTCAGATACCATTGTGCCAGCAACACCAACCGTGCTGGTCAGGTCTTGCTAGTGCCATCATCACTCTTACCGCCGTCAGTACCATTGCCTCAGTATTTCAGAGTAAAGCTCACATAAGACATACCTGTTTGGTTTCCGGCTCACCCTATTCCTGGCTTCAGGAACACTGGCCTGTTTTCCTCTAATGTATGTTCTCTTTTTTTGTAACATCCATGAACCTTTTGGTTGGCCTTCTTAGAGCAGTGGTTCCCCAACTTTGGTGTGCTATCAGAATCACCTGGAGGGTTCATGTGAACACAAGTTTCTAGGCCTTACTCACAAGTGTGTGATGCAAGGATCCTGCATGTGCATTTCTAACAAGTTTCCAGTGACACTGCTGTACCCAGGAGGGGGATCCAGTCAGAAAATCATTGTTGCAGGTCTGCTCATTGATCCCACAACCTGGGCAACACCTGGCAGCTTCGATGCTGCTAAGTAGCCCTTCTCCCACAACAACCTTTATTAAAGACTCCCTTTAATAATCCGTATCTAAGTCACAATACACATCTGACTTCAAGGCAACCAAATCCAATAGATCAGAGCTCAATTATTTGAGCGCTTACTATGAGCAAAACATGGTTTTTCATATTACATGTCAGAATTATTAAGGTACATTTTTTTGTTAGAACATAAACCTCTGACCCTAATTTGAGAAAGGCATAGTAGCTCTACTCTCAAAATGACAGGGTTCTTTGTTGAGAAGTTCTGCTTTACCGAACTCCAGTTCATAATGATGGCCTTTGTTTAACTTCCACTGAACTTGATTCCTTACATTTTAGTATTAAATTATCTCTGCCTTGTTTAAGTGGGTTCATTTTATCCTCTGAACCAGAATGCAGGTTGTGGAAGAGAGGGCTATGTGTGCCCACAGTGCCGCACATGTGATCAGCACTCAGCCCCCATTGGCTGACTCACCCCATCACTTCCCAACATGCCTCTCCTAAACTAGGGCTCCCAAGAGGGCCATGAAGTGCAAAAGCAACAGTCTCAGCCAGTAGGAAAACAGACTTCCAAGCCAACAGACTGACGTGTGTTTTAGTCACTCTCCTGAATTACGCATTTTTCCTTGCCTCGTTTTACCTGGACAACAGATCTGACCACACCAGGACGAATCATCAAGAGGAAACACTGCAGATAGCAAGCTGGGGTTAGCAATGAACCCACACTGTTGCCAATAACAGCCCAAACTTTAGGGGACAGCAGGACTAGAAACTGGAAAATAAAATTTTTTGTTCATCTTCCTGTAAATGTCCCTAATAATTCCTTTATAGATGTCAAAACTGGATCAATTTAAAGAAGCAATAGGGAAACTGAGGTTCCTGACACATTTAAAGGGTGATTTCAACCAGATTCAAAGAGATTACGAACTCTCATATAAACTCTACCACACTGCGGCCAAATGATTCTAATTCATATTTTTATAACCATTTTACCCAATTCTGTATTTTCCAAATTAGAACGGTTATTTAACCAGGACTCCTGAAGGTGCATCATGCTGCCACCTCATAATTTCACAGCCGCAGGCTCCCAGACTCTCCACCCTCACTGGACCCAATGTGCCTAGGCCGCCACTCCTCTCCAGCAAAGCCACAAACCCCACCCCACGTGGCCCGGCCTCCCCTTCCTGGTGTCAGCAGGAGCTTAAAGATGGGGAGTGAGGAAACCGCAGAGGAAGGTACAGAGAAAAGGAGATGATGCATACCGTTCAGGTGCTACAACCCTGTGGTTCTGTCCTCACGATCCATTCGGAGCTTGTTCTAATGGGGAACTCAAACCTCACAAGTCTTTTTGAGAAATGGAGTGGACAACAACAGCAAACTGGGCTGTTATTGAAATAAAAGAGAAAATATGCTAGACACACTACCTACAGCTTAGCACAAAAAATAAATTTAGATAGGTACAAATATCATACTCTTTTTTAAAAAGTGACCCTTAAAATTTATACTTCTAAAGAAGAAAACACCCACCTATAACATTCCATCCAGTGACAACTGGTCAGTGAAAGATAAAATTGACTAATTTCTTCTCTAGATGTCTAGATTTTTAGAATTTTTAGATTTTTTTAGAATTTTTTAGAAAAATTTTTTTAGAATTTTTTAGAATTTTTTAAGAATTTTTTAGAAAAATTTTTAGAATTTTTCATTTATCCAGATATTAAATGTTATGCTTTGGTCAACACTTAAATGCTATATAAAATGCACTTATAAAACTCAGTATCTTCATGCAAACTCTATTTTTAAACATGGAGAACCCTTACTAATGACCAACGATCTATGGCACATATTTTAAGGAAATCCCCCCACCCCACTCTGTTTTTTCATCCTCTAGATGAACAAAGAAAACCTTAAGTGGGAGTGATTAACTTGCCTGGGGAAATGCCAGAACTTTGTTCTTCTGAATTCTTAAGTGCCACCAAATATTTGGGTAAGAGAATAAACCAGTGATATAAAACAAGGTTTCTCAACCTTAACAGTACTGACAGTGTGGGCCAGGGAATTCTTCGCTACCGGAGACTGCCCTCCGCACCACAGGATGTCTAGGATCATCCCTGGCCTCTCTCGTTACACGTCAGAACTACCATCCCACCATCTTGGTTGTGACATTGCCAAATGCCTCTTGCAGGGGCACATCATCTCTGGTTCAGCGCCACTGTTATAAAGTGATAGGAGGCTAACATCCAAATATAGGGATTTGTTCAAAACCTGGGGGCCATCATCTCCCTGGAGCGCCAATTTGGTTTCTTATATTATCTCAAAGTTTCTCCCAAGTTTCTTATTTCCTAATGAAATAATTTCCTCAAGGTACAAATGCACTCCAGAGACAAGAAGAAACGTTTATTTTACCATCCAATTATTTTCTTAAAAAAATTTAATTTTTGATAAAATAAAACAAACTTTTAGTACCATAGAAACCTTTCGACACACACAAAGAAGGACATATTATTACTATGTACAACTTCGAAAACAAATGTTTCCAGCTCTAAGTACAGTGATGTTGAACAACTTGACTATACCCAACGTGTAGGAAATTTCCTGGATGGCCAATGTTTTCCTTGGCTTGGAAAAAAAAATCATACAATTAAAAAATATAAATAAGAACTTCAATGAGTTGAGAATCATAAAAATGCCTTCTGAAGCTCGGTCATCTGGATCTTGGGGAGTATGGAGTAGTTGTAAGAGTTCAACAAGCAAGGTGAAACCCTGTGGCTATTCAAACACGAGTATTCCAGGAGAGGTCCTGAGGTTCACAGTTGGTCTATCAAAAATAAAAGCTATTCTTACTGTGGTGAACTTGGTTTCTGGTTCATATACCATTCTTTACCAGCTCGTGGACTCCATTCTCATCAATGATTAAAGGTGCATGGAATTCTTTATCTGCCACGTAGCTTTCTATTCCCTGAAAGAACAGATGAAATGAAATGAAACATAGCTAGAAAATTAGTGGGCACTAGTCCTAAAGGCTGGTCTTCATGACCAGAAAAAAGATAGAAAGCACGGATGCCAAAAAGTTGGGTGTAAATGTAGAATTTGAAAATCATTAAAAATCTGTTTCATATACTTTTTAAACTGGGCTTAATGACCAATTTATAGAATCATAAAACAAACAACAAAGAAAGGAAAAGTACTCTGATTATAATTTCTAAAGTTATAAGATGTGAGTCATTCTTCCGATCACCATTACCCAACAGAGTTAACTTTCTAAGCAACGCGGCTGTCTCTGATGCTGAAATTAAGCAATCTGACAAGGATCTCCAGAAAAAATATTACGTATTAGAAGAGTAGGAACCCCTAAATCTCCCAGTTTTTAAAGTGAGAGTACCAAGTATATGAACAAAATAACCCTTTGAGAGGAAAAATGACACCGTTTTCAAAAGCCAGACAACCCACAAATACAGAGAACAATCTGATGGTGGCTGGGGAGGGGATAAGGGAACGGGCAAAATGGGTGAAGGAACATGGCAGGCAGAGACTTCCGGGTATGGAATGAGTAAGTCATGGGGACAAAGGGCATAGCATAGAGAATATATACAGTCAGTAACACTGTAATAGCATTATATGGTGACAGATGATAGCTACACTTGTGGTTAGCACACAATGTTTAAAAAAAAAAGAAAGAAAGAAAGAGGTGGCTGATTTATCTAAAACACAAGGCTGATTTTTCTTTTTTTTTTGGAAGACCACTGCATTTTGATATGTCAGTGAAATGAATTAAATTACGAAACACTCTATTTGTGGCAACTAACCCACTTGTGGGACAGATACAAAGCCATAACAGGAATTCTCAAAGAGAAAAATTCAGAACAAATGAACTTCTTTGCTCATTCCCAGGATGAGCAGGGCAGAAGACTGGGAAATGGGAAACTCTACTTAAATATGAAACAGTCTCCAGATCCTATCATTTAAAAAAAGACGGAAAAAAGCAAATCAAACTTACCTCTCCAGCATAGGAGATAAGTGGAGAGATTTCACACTGAATTGGTACATCATTGGCATCCTTCAAGCTAAGAAAAAAACAAGCATGTTAAAGCTTCTTTAAAGCATGTTTTGCTTTCTCACGTTATTGCCAGAATGAAAGTATAGACCATCACTTTCCTCTGAGAAGCTTGCAGATAATCAAATCCTCCCAGTTAGACAATCAGAATAGCCTCTATCCTGATGGCCACCAAATTCCCTGCGGATTAAGTAAACATGAATTTGTCATGGTCCAAATGGCACTATTTGGGGCAAGTGCCAATAATTACCAGTAGGTCTTCAAAGCACTTCACCTAAATTGATAATACTTATCTGCTAACGCGCATCTCATTTTTTATCATTTCCAACTTTGAATGTAATAAGGGATGGACTATTTACAGAATATAAACTACAGTTCAGGCCCACGGCTAGGTACTGGGAATCCTTCCTATCTCCCGTCAATCCTAGCCGCAACCTTGAGCGTAAGTACTACTATGGACAAATGTTCTAAAGCTGCACTGGCCAAAATACACTGGCCACTAGCCACATATGGTTACTTAAACTTAAATTAATTAGGAATTTTTAAATGAACAAAAATTTTAAAATTCAGTTCCTCAGTCATTAAAACCACATTTCAAGTGCTCAGCAACTGCTAAATCAGACCGCACAGCCAGAGATTACGTCCTTCCCCACAGGAAGTTCTACTGACAGCACTGCTCTAAAGGTCCGCTATCTCCCAATACATATTTGTATACAACCCACACCTCCTAGATTAGCTGAGCTGATTTATTCAAGGTTTCAAAGTGCTTCTCTGCTACTTTCACCAGTCTCTTTTCAAAGAGCTAAGACAGAATGCTACCCAAGCAAAGGCAAGGCCAAAGTCACCATCTGCTCTCTCCAGGCCATCTTCTAACATACATGGCCAGTCAATCCTGAGTTTCTAAAAGTCTCTAAGTTTTTAATATAAAAGTCAATAAACAATGTTTTTAATATGCATAAAGGCACTAGACCTCTAGTTTTTTCCACCGGTAGGATACAGAGCACACAAAAGCTAGTCTCAGGGAGCTTGGGTGGCTTAGTCAGTTGAGTGCCCAACTCTTGATTTCAGCACAGGTCATAATCTCGGGATCGTGGGATACAGCCCCGAATTGGGCTCCATGCTGGCTGGGCGTTGAATCCCGCTTAAGATTCTCCATCTCCCTCTGCCCCTCCCCTCCTGCTCAGCTCTCTCTCTTAAAAAAAAACAAACAAACAATCACTTAATCTCTTACAGCCTCAACCCATTGTTCTCCTTTGTTTTACCAAATCTGTATCTGAGGCTTTGGTGCAGTCAATAAAATCACAGGGCTTCTGAGTTTAGCGATGCCCAAACTTCCTCTAAACAGAACTAGGTAGTTTGAATTCAAGGTGCTCTATATCCTATTCCCGCTTACTTATCCTACTATTTTCCACTCAAAACAGACCAGCTGCACACACTTTGGATTATTCCAAGTCACTTGCAACTATGGTCAAAGAAAAATCTGGACTATCCAAATTATAGCCATCCTCCAAGACCTGGCACAAGCCCCTTCTTCCCTTCACTGTTGTATTTTGTAGTGACTGCTCTCATTTACTTAAAAAAAAAAAAAATTGATATCTGCCAAGTCACTGCCCCCTAAATCATAATAAATTGTTATTTATACCATACATTAACACATAAACAGATACTGCCTGATGTTACTTGGCTTTCATGCATCTAGACCTCCCAGCAGGCTGTCAGAAAGGACTCCTTTCTCTTGCGTAAGCTACTCCAGCACCCAGACACCAGTAGCACGTGCAGGTCCGTGAGCAGGCCTAGAAACGTCTGTTGGCTGAAGGAATAAATGGACTATGGGGGGCTAGACAGGTAACGGACTAATCTGAAGAAGAGACAAATTAAAGATGGGCCACACATCTACCCAGATATGTGTCAGATTCTAAAAGAGCTCAAGAAATCTGGTCCAGACTCTCTGGGGCAGCTTGGACTCATATTAAACCAAATGGGGAAAGTAAGGACCCAGTCCACTGATAAGATCTAGACAGTCCAGTCCCACCAGAATCCCTGACAGATTTGCTGTACCAGGATCAGAAGGTGGTTTTGAACCCAAGGAACACAAGGCTGGCCTAAAATATAACTTCTCTTCAAGTACCACAAAGATACTGCAAGAAACTAAGAAAGCCACTCTTAATAAACAAAGTTGGATGCCCAGAAGGAAGACAGAAGCTACTGTCACCAAATGCAAAATCTCAGAAGATACGCAACTTAAGCCAATAACATATTATCCCCCAATTCTTTAGCCAAACGGACTTTCAGTAACTAACTGGTCCATAAGTGCTGAGATAAAAATAAAAATAATGTCACTTGGTCAAAACTCAGCATCCTTGCTTCCACTCTTTGAGAATCCTCTCCCAGCTGTTTCTTCCCCCTTTTATACAAAGTACTTCGTTGTCATCTCTCAATTTTCAATAATCTTTTTTTACTCTCGAGGGCATCACTTAGAGATAGAAATCGTTCCTGCTGAAATTAAGTCTGCGATCTCATTTGGGGCCAAACTTTGATTTGTTTAATTAGTCTACAGATGGCTACAATGAAGTGAATGAGGGGGACCGAGGGGTACGGACTAAATAAGAGAAGCCAAACAAGAATGTCTGAAACACTTTGTGTCTTGCCTGAGACAGCCGGATGTTGATTTCAGTTGTGTAATTAAGAAACTATTTCATTTTTGAGGTTAAAAGCATGGTTCAGTGAGAAGGAAACTTGGGGTCAAAAATCCATTTCTCAAATTCTAAAAGCAACTTGCCTCCATATATTAAAAATGATGGAAGGAGCAGAAAATAACAAAGCAGTCTGCATCCAGTTCTCACGGCACAAAGGCCCACAGTCACCTACGGCTCCTCTAAGAAACTCCCACATCTCTGTGTCCACTTCCCTGCCTATAAGACAGGGCCACACCATGGAAACATTGCTACCCACAAGCATCTTTCTCCATGGGGCAAAAGTGAGTGGCATGGGGGGGGGGGGGGATCACAGGGATAGAAATGACATCCCTGCTACTCTACTTCTGAGGTAACTCCCATCTCCAGATCCTTTGCCCTGTACACATTTCCCAAATTATCTTCAAAACTTAAAATTCAAACTAAACTAGTAACTTTTCAAATGTAGCAAGAACATCAAGCTGTCTCTTTAGCTGTAAGAATAATGGTTTTTTAAACTCCGTCAGCACTGAGGCGAGACAGGATACGGTGCTACTTCTAGCTCAAAATTATCTGCCATTCAGACAAAAAAAAGCTTCCTTCTTTGGGAGCAGGATAATGACGGACTAAAATTAACACCAAGAGGGAGCTGTTAGTAAGAGAAAACATTAAGAGAACCGGTTCCTCCGTATCCGGAGCCATCAGACACAGCAGAGGCAGTCAGCCCTCCTACTGTGAACATCTCTCCAACCCACGACGACGCAGCTTCCGAACGTGATGTTCCTCTAGCCTCTGCTGGGATCCCCATTTGTCCTCCCTGGCCTGTGGCCTGCCCGACACCCTACCTATCGCTCGTCAAGCTGCCCCTGCAGACTCAAACATCCCCGGCCAGGCCTTTAGTAAAGCATGCTCCCCACGTCCAGCATGCACCGAGACTCGAGTTACCGCCATCCGAACAGACACCTGCGACCACGGAAGCACAGTCCGCCCCCACCAAAGCTGCGACCGCCCACCACCCCCAGACCACCGAGAGGCAGAGCGCTCAACTATGATGCCAGTTAGTACGGAGAGAAGCGCGGCCCCGTCACCATGCACTGCAGGCAGGCTGGGATATTTACTTGAGATTGGCATCAGCTGTGATGGTCTCTGACTTTCCATTTGTAGCACTGCTATGTAGGAACAAATAAGCATTAATGGGAATGGAAAACAAATCAAACAGTAACAATGAAGTGGAATTGCAAAATATACTTGACCGCAAAGGCACGTATTTATGGTAAATTATAAACTTGGCAAAGGAAATCTGAAGGGTAAAAACAAACTCAACGGCCAACGATGAAGCACGAGGACATGACAAGCTATGGAGCAGGGCTGCTGACCACACCGAGCCCAGAAGCAGCTCTGTCGGAGGCCGCTTACCGCAGCTTCTTTCCTGGGCCGCTGAGCTCCAAGGCCCAGGGCCCTGACGCGGACCAAGGCAAGCCAGCGCCTATGTGCATGCAGCCTGCCGTTCTATCCTTAAGAGTATAAAGGATAGGCCAGAACGTTTTTGACAGAAGGACATAAATACCAAATGATTTAGAAGGGGGCCATTCTAGGTGCCAATGAAGGTGTTCTCATAAAAAAGAAGATTGAGCTTAAAAATGCTTTATCTCAGATTTAAATAACTAGAAGTACCTTCTTTTTTTAAGTTTTAAAAATCCCCAAACATTTCTAAAGTCTGAATACCCGGAATATAAGTGCCAGCATCTCCCTCAGCAACCATGAAAGCACCATGGAAAGAAGAGGGGCCCACGTCTCCTTCGCGGCCTGGGGGCAGTGGGTCTGCGGCAGGAGTGGGGAGTCCGCACACACAACGGAGTGGCGGTGCCCAGGAGAGGGCGCTCCTGATGGCCTTTACCGCACGGCACACCAACAGGATTCCCTCCTGACCATTCCTCAGCGAGACTCATCCACGGTGTGGTGGACGTGTGTCCAAAACAAGGGATTCCTCTTTCAGAGGAAGGAAAGCGATCATTCTCTTTGTAATGGACCAGGCGGCCGGTATATCACACCAGGACTGCCCACGTCAGTACTATGCTTTTTTAAAAAGATCTAGGAATAGGTCAGAGAGAGAGGAGAAAGGTCGGAGAAGAAAAAGTCCAGGAAGTGACGCCACACAAGAGAAGTGACAGTGACTTACCGGGGAATGGCTGGGAGGCGAGAGCCATTTTCATCGATGAAGTGGCCCCCTGCGTTGAGGACCCAGCAGTGATGAAGGGACAGCAAAGCGTGCCTTGCAGTGGTGGGATTGTCCTTCCCATTCTGACTGTCTGCATTCTTGAGTGGGGAAAACTCATCTTCTCGTAGCACTTCATACACCACAAACTTCCTAGAGTGGAACCACACAGAGACCGCTCTAGTAGGAGGTAAAACTGCAAGCACGGGGGCTCTGACCCCTCTCTACAGGGCAAAGCCCTGGTCCCTCGTCACAAGCTCTCTCTCAGATGAATGCCGGAATAATGCCTGTCCCTGCACTAAATGCAGTTGGAATTCCCTTCTCCAACGCAAAATGAAAAATTACTTTCATTCCGAACTATAAAACACTTCCTCTTAAGTCAGAAAGTTCAGAAATCTTCATGTAAACTACATTAGAATCTGTTCTGGGGGGCGGGGTAAAAAAAGGATGATGGAGAAACGCGTATGGCAAGATTAATCTTACACAGCTCATCTGTCTTGTGCATTTTCATACTGGCCAAATTCTGAGACACATACCTCAACACCAAATGCGATCTTTGACAGAGAGCTATACAACCTAAAGCCACGTTCCTTGAAACATTTACGCACAGGTCAGGAAGGCATCCTACATACAAACTGGACCAATTCTCTAGCTCAACCCTTTTAGTCTCTTAGCCAAAAGCAGTGACAATTTTAACAAAATTTCAGTTTTTCAGGACTCAGATAATGGACTAACCCGACCTTAAGAAAACATTCTCACGGGCAACTCACGCCACACTCCTGGGCTGGTGGTTTCATACTAGAGAATGATAATGAGTCTAGACAGGACATTCACAATCAGAATGCCGTACCTGACACACGTGACCCGGTGTCTCCTAAAAACAGTGCCCTGCCGCACAGAGTAAAAAGCAACATCTCAAGACCTGTCTCTAACCTTACTGGTGCTACTCAGAACATACTTTGCAAACTGGAAGATGTCAAAAACAAATTTTTCCATCTTTATTCCGTTTGGCTTGTCTGGCTTAATTAACTGCCCCTGGGAATCCACATATGGAATCTTCTTTTGAGCCACATGGTGCTGCAACTGAGGTTCATAAATACTAAGTAGGGAAAAAAAAAAAAAGACATAATCACTTTCCAAAGTTAAAATGCCAGAAAATCTGATGATCACACCCAGGAACAAACGCATCAACCAGTACTAAGATTTTCAAAGCGAAGTACATCTGTTAAGTTTCGGTTCATATTTAAACATTAGATGAATAGATTTCCCAATTCACCTCCTTCTATTTTTTAAAAACTCCTATCATGATCTCCATATTAAAGAATAATACACCCCACAGCTCACACCAGTGTCTTTCCATAATTCCCCTGCCTTCCAGAAAATGTTCTCTTTGCCCCAACTTTCCCAACTGAGAGCCCCGGCAGTGTGGAATGGAAAGATAAGTATTAATAAGTTACTAGTTACATTAATAGCACGGCTACAGACAGCACAGTGGAATGGGAAATATTCCAGAACTGGAGTCAATATTCTAAAGTAAGGCTAAGGGACGCCTGGGTGGCTCAGTTGGTTAAGCCGCTGCCTTCGGCTCAGGTCATGATCCCAGCGTCCTGGGATCGAGTCCCACATCGGGCTCCTTGCTCGGCAGGGAGCCTGCTTCGCCCTCTGCCTCTGCCTGTCACTCTGTCTGCCTATGCTCGCTCTCTCTCCCTCTCTCTGACAAATAAATAAATTTTAAAAAAAAAATTTAAAGTAAGGCTAAGTAATTTTTTTTTTAAAGGAGATTGTCATCGTGAATGTCTAAAAGCTATCAAACGAAAAAACAGATAGAATGTCCTTCATTTAACAGACTGACAGAATAAAGTAGCTCTTCCTCTTTTATCCTACCATGCTAATTTCCATCCAGGGATCAAGTTCTTTTTTCCTGACCCTCAAATGCACTAGTTCCTAAATGCTAGTCTGGGAACTGGCTAAAATTGTGTGGGCAGCTTCTCAAAAATACCAATGACCTGCATCTACCACCAGAAATTCTGACCCAGTAGATGTGGCGCATATATTTACATTTTTTTAAAGCTTCCCGTTGTGGTAGAGAGACCGCACTTCATCTCTTACTCTTCGCTTCCCAGAACCTAACACAGTCGGAGGGAGAAGAGGAAGTAAACGGAGAAGTGCTCTGGACGGCAGGCAGAGCACTGAAGGACAGAGTCCTCCCAATCTACCCCCTGTAATGCGTCTTCCCAAGAAACAACTACAACGTGAGAAAAATTTCCGTTTGGTAACGGTGATTCTCAGGGGAGAAGATGAATTCTGTAGAATCTGGACTTGGGGTGTCTTACTACTTCTCAAGTGACTCAGTTCCTGATTACCAGTACAAGAAAAATTTTAAAAGCCCCCGTCTCGCGCATACTTGACCACATCTCTCAGAAACGGCACAGTGAAGAAATGGTTGGCGATGTTCCCTGCGTTGAAGAGCAGGCGTCCGTCCGAGCCTCGTCTCTGAGCCGTCGCCAGGGAGATCTCACTGTACTCCACCACCTGGTAGACGCCATCCACTCGGCAAACCACTCCCACCGGCTCCGTAGGGTTCGTTTTCTCCACCACCTGCCCCAAGACAGACAGCAGCAGCAGAAGAAATACAGTCATGAATGCTACACTGGACATGTGCCATTTGCAAAGGCCACATCTGCAGTTCTGCTTATACTGTCTTCAAGCAAAGGAATCCTTAAGTGTAGACAACTACCTGTCCATCTTTATATTTTCTGGCGGACTACTGTCCAAATGGAAATGAAGTTAATTATCTCCTTCCTATTTACCACCTGATGAAACTGTGGAACAGAAATTCCATCATACACACAGAACCCAGAGGAAATCACACTGGACTGGGAATAATTAAATGAGGAGTCTACCTCCCCCCAAGCATGCTTTATTTTAATTAGTTTATCCTTAACTACACTAAACTGCTTTCAGAATAAATGAAATTTCTCGGGGAGACACGACAAGAAGTATGACATCTTGCCTCTCATTTGGTACTGTCTAAATCATTTCATTTGAAAACAGAGGTGGGTTTTTTTTTATTTTTTTATTTTATTTTATTTTTTTTTTTCCATTTTCATTCACGAATACAAGTTCCTTGCTTTTCAGAGACCTGGCCAGGAGGTAGGGGGCATGAGAGCAGGCAAGTCACTGGGGTCTGGCTCCAACTTCAGTCAGAGAAGCCCATACAATATTTATCTGTTTTGCATGCTAGACTTTGAAGGAAGAGATTCTATGCTTTTAAAAAAAAAAAAAGTTTGAAAACCTGTGATTTGATAATCTATCAATGGCTCTAGGCTGGTGGGGGCGGCTGAGAGAAAGGTGTGTATCAAAATCACAGGGAAAAACAGGGGTGCCTGGGTGGCTCAGTGGGTTAAGCAACTGACTTTTGATTTCGCTTCAGGTCATGAGCTCATGGGTCACGAGATCAAGCCCATCAGGCTCCATATTCAGTGTGGAGTATGCTTGAGATTCTCTGCTTCTCCCCTAAAATAAAGAGACGTTTAAAGAAGATATCACAGGGAAATACAGAGTATGTAATTTTAAAAAAACCCTCACACATGACTCTGATACCTCACCACCCTAATCCAACACAGCACTGACCTAAATTAAGTGTTTAGAAGAAAATCACCAAACCACTGTGTGTGATACACTAATATAAAATCAAGATTCCAATGAGATGAGTATCCAACGGAACAAACAATTCCAAGTATCTAAAGATACTGCTTTGTTTGCCCTCTTCAGTGAGCAACTCAGCATGCTTCAGAGTAGTCTGAAAACTCGGTCCTCAATTTGAAAAGATCCTAAGAAATTACATCAATAAAGCTAAAACTTTTCTTCAGCAACTGATTTCTTAAAATAAATGCAGCCAGCAGCAGTCTCCTCCAGACAACCGAAGCCACTACTGCCCACGACAGACCCAGCAGTCAGAGCTACAGGCCCCGAGTCTAGCTCAGTGAGGCAGGGCTCCTGGGTACGCAAGGCTGCTGTGTGCTTTCACTGTCTGCCAGCCTGAAAGGAGCACAGTATTCCATAAAAAGAAACTTTCTACCAAAGACGTGAATTACGTTGGGGGGAAACATACAACCAAATAATTTAAATCTATCACAGGCCTGTTTGCAACTACCGACTCCTCACGACCTCTGACTTCTCGTATTCCTCAGTGGGGGTCTCACTAGACAGGGAATCTGGAAGATTCCTCTCATTCCCACTCAAACACACACACACACACACACTTTATTTTTCAGTCACTTCCATAGGCCCCTACTCCTGACCAGCCACAGGAAACAAAACTAAGCATATTCACACTTTCCACTGCCCACGTGTTAATCTGTCAGTGAAAGAGTTCCTTCTTTGTGTGTGTTTTCTCTGGGGGGGTGGGTGGGAAGCAGAGAGAGGCAGAGGAAGAGAGAGAGAATCCCAAGCAGGCTCCATACCCAGCACAAAGCCCAATGCAGGGCTCCATCTCAGGACCCTGAGATCACGACCTGAGCCACTATCAAGACTCAGAGGCTTAACCAACTGAGCCACCAGGAGCCCCTGAAAGATTTACTTCTACGGCAACTAGGAGCCTCCAAATATTTTAAGTCTCGATTACAAAAGAAAGCGTTTGTGAACTGTGTAAACCAGAAGTCAAGTTTATATGGCACAGAAAGTTATACAGTATAAAATTTAAAAGTTTGCTTGATTTTCTCCAGCTTCAATCCTGAAAAGCTCAAAGTAACACTTTAATGTCATAGTTACTGTAACTGCTTTACAAAGGGACCTTTAGTTAGCAGTGATTCCTACCCTTTTAGCTTTGTAGTTCTGTAAACCACTGCAGTCTCCGTCTTTTCTCAAGCCTCTCACTCCATAAAAAGTACTTAAATTCCTTAACTCACAAAGACCAGAGCCTTTTAAAGAAAAAGACAAATTATTCTACTACCATACTATGAATAACTCCCTAACTTCAGTGTTCTTAAAAATATATTCTGATATCTTGATTCTGCAATTAAGATTAAAAGGGTGGGAGGACAGATCATATAAACGGTTTCTAACATTTCTGAAAGTTTTTAACACATTCCATTCGTGTCATATTTGGGTTCCATCTGACTATGTAGTCACTCATTGAGTGACTCCTACATTATATGCCAGACACAGAGCTGAGCAGGAAGCCTGAGGCTCCTGGAGAAACAGTAGGTGGTGGAGAAGAGTGACTGGTCACACCCTTGTCTCCGTGTGACCAGTAAACTCACAAAAGTTAGCACACTAAAGTTTTTTAAGCTGTCAGCAAAAACCTAATCAATCTAAAGAGCTTAGTTTATAATGTGATAGGATACTAAAGCTAGGAGTTGGGAAACATGAGTTCTAATCCTGCTTCTGTCAGTGTGATGAAGGACCTTGAGCCTGGAACTCACTCAGAACCAGAACTCAGGACGCTCAGTTCTGAAATCGAAGGGGTTGACCAGATGATTGCTGAGGTTCCTTCCAGGTTCGTCGCTCTGATCAACTAGTACTTAAATGGACCTGAAGCTCAGAGCAGTAAAATTTAAGTTTCTATTTTAGAATGAAGAGTGACACCAAGCGGAGCAGAGTCAGAAATACAGTCTAGTTTTTTCCTTAAAGCTTAGTAGCTACTTAGGATGCACTGTTTTGCTATTACAATTTAATAGCTATTTATAGTATAGAGTATTAGAACCGAGGGGTCTTAAATAACCAAACCAACTTTTTTGTTTTCGGAGTCCAGAAGAGTCTTATGAGGTCCACTAGTTTAATCCCACAAAACCTGCCCTGGTAAATTTAAAACTTGAGCTTCTATGACTTTGCCATAGATTTCAGATTAATTTTAAGAGAAATGACATCTTTATAACAGAAAATCTCCAACCAAGGCTATGGTATGTCTTTCATGGCAGTCCACCTTTTTAAATCCAAATATTTCAAATTTATGTCTAGGCTAGTTTGTTTTTGTCAGAAACCTGTATTTGGTTTTTGTTGTTGGCAGAAAGGTCCTCCCTTCACGTCAATATTGTAAAATTATTCTCACTTTTCTTCTAACATCTTTTTTTTTTTAAAGATTTTATTTATTTATTTGATGGAGAGAGAGATCACAAGTAGGCTGAGAGGCAGGCAGAGAGAGAGGGGGAAGCAGGCTCCCTGCCCAGCAGAGAGCCCAATGCGGGACTCGATCCCAGGACCGTGAGATCATGACCTGAGCCGAAGGCAGAAGCTTAACCCATTGGGCCACCCAGGCACCGCTCTTCTAACATCTTTATGGGTTTTTTATATTTAACTTTGTAATCCATTTGAAACTGATTTGGGTATGAGCTTTGAAGGAGACGGTTTACTTTATATTTTACCAGCTATCTCATTCATTTCCCCCACCAATTCGAAATGCCTTGTTTTTCTATACTATCTTCTTTATGTACACATGAACTTACTTCTGACTGATCTATTCTGTTCCACTAATCTGTCATTCTCTCCTGGTTTCTGTACTACACTCCTAATTATCTTTTATTTACAACCCAGTTTAGTATCTGGTGGACCATCTCCAACCCTCTTCCTGCCGTATCACCTTTTCTTGGCATTTTCCTGGCCACCTTTACATGTTTTTTCTAAACTTTACAATCATTTTGTTAATGTCACCAAAACAGTCTCATTGGAGCTTTGACCAAAACTGTGTTTAATTTGGTAAAAACTGATAGTTTTACAAATTTCCAGAAAAGCAGTATTTCTATTAACATTTTTAGATCTTCCGAAGTGTTTTCATGTTCTCTTTTACTCCTAGATACATGTTTCATTAGCTACCATACAGGCAAGTCTCCTACATCATCATCTATGCAACTAAAAAAATACTGAAAAGGAATACCCTCCCTCCATCTTCCTATCAGTATATTTGAGGTCAATTACCAATCTCCTTTACTGCCCTGCCCTGAACTGCACATTTCCAAGTTAATCATAAGACTATCATGAGGTCGCTTGTCAAACGCATTGCTGAAGTCTCGATCTGCTGTTCCTTCCACATTTCTCTTACCTCCTACTCTAGCAACTGTGTCATAGAAGGAAAGTGGCTAATGTGATCAAATACAAATTGGTATTAACGAACCCATCCCAGGCCTAGTGACAATCATTCACTTTCCCAGGGACTTACAAATCATCCACACGTATTTCTCATTAAGATTTTACTTATTTGAGACAGAGAGAGAGTGACAGGGCAGGGGTGCACATGTGTACATGAACTGGGGGAGAGGGAGAGAGTATCAGGCAAGCCTCACGCTGAGCGCAGAGCCGGACACCCTGAGACAGTGACCTGAGCAGAAATCAAGAATCGGACACTCAACCCACGGAGCCACCCAAGCTTCCCATCTGCACATATTTTTAAACTCTAAGTTGTAATGGACAAGCATACATTATTTCTAGAATCAAATGCTGCCCATTTAAGAGAAAGAGTAGGTAGGGGATAGTTTAGTTACTTGAGAGAAATAAATGGTTCTACCATATTCAAATCACCCGGACGATTCCAGTTGGAGTCCTGAACAAATGAGCTGACAGAGCAAGCTGCCAGCCTCACTACAGATGAGAAAGGCCATTACCTTCGCACCGCAGTCTGCTCCTTTCTGAATGCAAAAGCCAATGAACCGTGGGTCTGCCACTTTTACTAGGATGTTGTCAACACAATAGACATGAATGCTCCAAATGCCTCTCTGCTCCATGTCCTTCACAATATCCTGGGCCGCAAGAGCCCGGTAAAGGCCACCATTCCCATCTGGGAAATGAAACGGCCCATTAGTTTCATTAGTTTCACAGGGAAGAAACAGCCCACCAAAACCCATTATGAAGGTGACCCAAAACTGGTTTACCAGGGTTCATGTTTCCAAAGTGGGGTGAAGTTCTCTGAAAAGCAGTTTTACATCACAGGGCCAAGAAAAGTAAATACCCAGAAGGAAGAATTCGAGTGTCAAAAAAATCATACTACGTGACTTTCAAAGTAATCTAGTGTTAAGTATTCAGAGAATAACATTATTAATTAATGTAGGACCAGGCAACCCAAAGACCATATTTTTCTTCTTAACTCAGGCTTTTTAACATTTTAGCCCATAATACATTATAAAATATAAAGTTTGTTCTCAAACAATGATTATTTCATAACATTTCGAGCTTAATATTTATGCGATTCAAGTTAGCTGTTATTTACAGCCCCAACACTGACAATCTCACTCATCTCAAAAATAAAAAATACATGAGCATTTTATACCAAATAACGTGTTGGGAAACCAGATTAGTATCAGGTCAGATTTAAAATAAATACAGGCAAAAGCCTCTTCTTTTGCCCTCTATTTATAGTGCTGCTTTAATGTACTTCATCCGCCAACACCCTCAGCCACAGCTTCAAAAAACTGGACAACTTCATAAAAATAGAGCTAAAAACAGCAAAGTCTTCCATTAATGAGAAAGAATTGAGTAGAAAAAAGGGCTTAAAATGAAATGAAACCTGTATCTGGAGGCTACCACGTTAACACTCATTTATTTCCTGTCAGCCTTTCCTCCAAATACTCACACAGATAAGAATCTGTCGACACATTTATTTTCAGAGTTGGGATCATACTCAGGGTCGCTGCGTGTGGCCACACAGCGTGCACCACCCAAGGGCAGGGGTGCCCTTAACACACCACAACGTGCGTGCACCTCCCGCAACCGTCCAGGGTGGTGGCCCTCACCACGCCAGATACACAGCTTCACGCCTCCCATTCTCTCACTTAGCTACTGACACTACTTCTCTTTGTCATTTAGTATCTCCAATTGTTTTATTACAGTTTGAGAATACTAGAAATAAACTGTAATTTACCTCTTGTTTATTAAACAGCAAATGGCTTCCGATCTTTCACTGCAAGAAGTAATGCAGCCATGCACACCACTGATATAAAACGCCGGGTAAAGAGAATGAACACTCCACGGGCCGCCCAGGTCATTATCAAGGGCAGGCATCCACCAAAAATACAAAAATGTATCCATTCCACCCATGGGCATATTCTTTGTTTTTAAGTCATTGCCAAATTGCAACAAAATCTTAAATATTAATTTTGTAACACCCAAATCACCATATCAGAAAGAAAATCAAAATGGAATGTTACCCCCATTTCTAGTCACCCCTAAATAAGCATGGTTACAAACCTGGAGCCATAGAAACCTTGTTCTTCTCTTCCAAAATAATTTTCCCAACAAAACTCATAGCAGGCAGCATTCCCTGCTGAAAAAAGATTACATTCTCTTTTTTTAAACCAAAGTACTTGTGCTTCGTGAAGAATTCCTTTGTAGATTCCATTGTTCGGCCACTGGTCATTATATACCTTGCAAGAGAAAAATAGATTCTAAGCAACAGTGCTCTGGGAATTAGGGCAAAATTCAAGCTTGTCTATTTTCTAAGCAAATAAAGAAAATCATTGAGCACACTGCCTCTCTGTTCTGACTTCCCTCATCCTCTTCCTGGATAAGGTAGCATTAGCTGTTACCCAAGTGCCTTCCCTCCAGTAACATCATCAATCCTACATATAAAGTAAATCTATGTAACAATATTAAACATACCTCCTGCAACAGAGAGCCCATATAACTGGCTTAAACAACATTTTAGAACTCTGTGAAAACCGTATCTGAATTTAAAACTCCCATTATAAATAAACAGGGAGAAAAGGGTAGACATAAAATATTCTAATCATCTCTCATGGTTCTTTCCACTAAAGTTTTGAAATGTAATTTGGGCTCTGCTCACCCTCCATTTAAAATCTTAAAAGTATAGGGGCGCCTGGGTGGCTCAGTGGGTTAAGCTTCTGCCTTCAGCTCAGGTCATGATCTCAGGATTCTGGGATCGAGCCCCGCATCGGGCTCTCTGCTCAGCAGGGAGCCTGCTTCCCCATCTCTCTCTGCCTGCCTCTCTGCCTACTTGTGATCTCTCTCTGTCAAATAAATAAAATCTTTAAAAAAAAAAAATCTTAAAAGTATAATTATATTATCTGTTCTCACAAAAATCCAAACCATGCTAGTGTGGCAAAGGAGTCAAAAAACTCTATCTAAAAACCACAGTTAGTGACTGCAGTAGCCGCTGCCCTTACTAGAATTTAAGCCACATGTAAGTAGGGACTTTTGTCCATTCTGGTTGCTGATACAGCCCCAGTACCGAGGAGCAGGCATTCGTATATGTTGAATGAATAAATAAGAAAATGGTATAATTTCTCACCATACTAGGTATCTGTTTAACAAGTTATCCTGGGGATTTTGAGCTTTGAGTACAAAGAGGGGGCTGGACTGCTCTGCATAAGAAGAGCACAGAGATTTTAAGTCGTGAGGGAAAAGAGAAGAAAATTCAACATGATAGTAGGAGCCAGGGTTGTAAGGAGAATATATTGCTGCTTATAACACAGATGTCCCTCAAACATCCCCAAAGGAATCAAGATGAAAAAAAAAAAAAAAATAGTTTCCTGCCCGCCAATACTCATGTTGAGAAAAGCTAGCAAAGCTGGGAAATTTACAAAAAGCCTATTTTTAAAGGCATCAGAGAGCTATAGAAGCAACATGGATTGGAACTAAAATTCAAGACAGTGGGAATCTTTCAAAGAGGAGCTAAGGAATTGCAGCTGCCTTTTACTGGGGGTATAGTGGTAGGGATTCTGGGTTTGGTCCAGGAAGAAGGACAGAGAAACCAGCAGAGCTTTTGTGGGTCACATGGGACTAAAATAACAAGATTAGGGACTTGAGGGATCTCAAACACAGCTGGTTTCCCCCTCAAAACATAATTTCCCCAAAGATGCTCTGGGAAAGAGATTTAAGAGCTAAATCAAAAACTTTTAAAAAACAAAGCAGAATTTCCCATAATCTCTTGGTGCTCAGGATACCAACACTTGCCAAAGGAGGCCCTGAGAACACAGCATTCTACTAGAGCCTGGGGATCCGAGTGCAGCTCACAGCAGAGAATCAGTGGGGCTTTTAGCTGGTGTATATGGAAGGGTCGGGTGTGGGGCAGAGCTAGATAACCTGGTATTTAAGAACAGGAGTTTCTAGGGGCGCCTGGGTGGCTCAGTGGGTTAAAGCCTCTGCCTTCAGCTCGGGTCATGATCTCATGATCCCAGGGGTCCTGGGATCGAGCCCCAAATAGGACTCTCTGCTCAGCAGGGAGCCTGCTTCCTCCTCTCTCTCTGCCTGCCTCTCTGCCTATTTATGATCTCTATCTGTCAAATAAATAAATAAAATCTTAAAAAAAAAAAAAAAAAGAACAGGAGTTTCTAAACTGTGAGAACTCCCTTACTGCCCAGAGTAGAATAAAAATAGAGTTGTAGCACCTTGTCGTGAAATTTCATATGCCAATGATAAGAAGAGACATTAGATGCTGGGGGCGGGGGGGGAGGGGCAGGGAGAGAAAGGAAGAAAGGGAAAGAGGGAGAGAGAGACAGACTGGGAATCAGAACATCAACGGACCACTCAACAAGAGAACGATGCCTTCAAATTTGAGAGGAAAACTGACTTTCAATCAGAAATTTATAAATAGACAAACTACCAATCAATATAAAGTTTCTACACTGAGAGACCCCAATGAGTCCCCAGAAGTACTCAGGGAGGGAGGGATGTAAAAGCCTGAGGTGAATATACATTGTGCCGTAAGACTATTCTGATCATCTATCTAGCTATAATACAAATTATTTTAACATATATAGTAAATTACAGCTCCTGGAAAAATCATTAGTAACAGGAAGTATGTCTGCTTAGGAATAAAGTATACATGCATTGTGAATATTTTAGACTGGCGTTAAGTTCAGACACTCTCCCACAACGAGGCAGGTCTTACCATGGAATGATGCATTTGTTGCCGTGATATTTTTCAGCTAACTGTTGAAGCTTCAGGATACGCTCTGCCTGAATCTGAAAAAGTGTCTTACGAGACGGCAAACCAACATCATACATCCCCTTGGGATACGCAACACCGAGTCTCGTCCCCTGCCCGCCAGCTAGAAGAAGAACTGCCACTTTGTTCTGAGAAATCTGGAAAAGTCCTAGAAGAGAAAACAGCTGTATCACAAAACCTCTGCAATTCAACATTTTAGGACTACACATATAAAAAGTAGCAATGAGTCACCCTATCTGCATAAGGCATAAAGAACAAGAAATCCACGTGTAATCACGGGTAACTACCTTGTTAATAAAAATATTTTTACTATTAAAAAATTAAATTTTATATAACCCAACCAAACACCAAGCCATGAATAATATGCTTTAATGAATAGTTCTTTTTCTGAAAAATGTGAGAAGGCAAAGCCCAAAAAGATGGTACAAACGTTTTATAGGTGTCTGACTACTTATCAGATGTGATGCCTCAAGAGAAAGACGTGATAAAAGACGACACCTGGGCTTCAGGATAAATGATGATAAGCTACTAAATTCCCTCCAGCCTGTAAATCCATCAATGACATAAAATTGTCAGTCAACAGGCATGCAAACAGACTAGCTACCATCCAGAGAAGGAAGAGAGGTGAAACCCTCAGGAAAGCCATGCAGTACAGGGGTCAGGAAGCCAGGCTCCGAGGTCAGGATACCTGGGTGCGAAAGCCAGCTCAGCTGAAAAGGCTTTGGGGAATCTGCCCGCAAAAGGGCAAGGCAGGAGGAGTCTTTGTGGGGTGTGGAAATGCTCTAGAACATTGGGGTGGTAGTTACATGAGTGGATACATATGGCAAAAAATCATAAAACTAGCGCATTTTATTGTATGTAATTATATGTCAGTAGAATTGATTAAATGCAGGGGTGTTTTGGGTTTGGGGGCTTGCTTGTCCTTTTGCCAAAGGGCCATCCGTCCCAGCTCACAAGGATGTGAAACTCGGTCTTTTTGTTGATTTATTCCCATTGCTGGGAAGCCCATCAGTCGTCATCACTTGAATACTCAGCAATAAGTAATAACCAAACATAATGCTTGAATCAAAATATATTCTTTTCTGAATCAAAATAATTCAAGATGGATTTAAGATCCAAATGCAAACAAATAAAACTGTAAATATTACTAACAGAGGCTCTCAGTTTGGATTTAAAAGACAAAAAATTTTGCCATAGACCATTTCTGAGAACCACCTTATCGTGCAAAGCTGGACCAGCCCAGTCTCACAGGGCACAGTAGCTTGTGAGGAGAGGCAACGTGGAAAGTGGGTCTCTGGGAAGCTAGAAAAGCTGGGAAGTGCCAGACGAGATCAGGCGATGGTTGACGGGATTTGCTGTGGTTTTCTGAAATCTTCAGACACTCTGTGAAGGAAACTGGCCACTGCTCAGAACTGAACGCTAGCCCAGAGGGGGCAGTGGTGGCCAGTAGCCATTGGTGTTCTTTTTTATATCGTGAGGTAATGGGGGATTGTCTAATTTACCATCTCTGTGCCTTGTGTTTTTGATGTGTTAGGCCTTCCCGAAGCTAATGTGTGCTAGGACATCGAGAGTTTAAAAGAAATTCTCTAAACCCATTATAAACTCAGAACCTTCTCCAGTCCTAATTCTATAATCTATCTTCAGGAGTCAGTAAGTATAGCCCAAGGACATGATCCAGCAACTATCCAGCTACGAAAGAAAGCACATTAAATATTTCCACAATTTTCACCTTTGATATGAAGCGAAGGTTAGCTAGCTCCCTGACACCTAATTTTCTCTTTCTTCCTGCCTAGGCCAAAACTGTCTTCGTGATTTTTCTCCAGAGCATCTCACTGTGCCTTATCAAAGTGTGAAAACAGACCCCAAACTAATAACTTTAAGAGGCAGGTATAATTTCCCCCATGTGAGAGGTTAACGGCCTCAGAGACCTTGCAGGTCCTGCCCAAGGTCACAGCACTAGTAAATGTGAACGAGAGTCAGACACTCACTCCAGGCCCATGTGCTGTGCACCCCACCGCCTCCAGCAGCCTCTTTTCATACCCAAACACTGACCAGATCCGCAGGAGCACCAAGGGTTTCAGGGGTAAAAACTTTCCTTTCTATTTCTTTCCTGCCCTTTCTTTTCCACCGAATTCGTGAGAGGTTGTGCTACCTCTTTATTTTAATCTCTCCTACCTACCACTCTACAAGGAAGAGCTGCTGGGTACAGTCTACATTCTCCAAAACTTGCCAAACACTGAAATTTCGCACAGCATTTCAGATCTGCAACCCCCTCCAGCAAGCACCGTAACCACCAAGCAACAAAGTGACTGGGACGAAATGAAGCATTCTGAAGGGAGCAGGCAACGACAGAAGGCGCTTCTGAAAACTGCTTTACATTTGGTTATTCCCTGAGTTATCACAGAAACTCTGGTTTCCACGGATAAGTTTAATTCTGATGTCACTGACCCAAAAAGCATTGTTTTAATAAAACACACGTCCATAATCCCTTACCTAAACCCATGGATCAGAGTTGCTTCCGAGGGCAGAACTCTTCAAAATTTAGAAAACAAACAGAGTACACACACGTTATACATTATGTCCAGCAGCGCTGAGACAGTACCCTGCAATCCCATTAAGTGGGATAAAGTTCACCAATAGCCTCCTGTTGAACATGTCCAAGTTCAGTTTTGCTGCAAAACAGGCTCTGTCTGCACTGCTTCGAAACTGCAGAAAAAGTAAGTCTGGTGTCTGAACCCTCACATACCAGAGGTGTTAGAACCGGAAATATTTCTAAACATCTTCCCAAAGAGTCCCAGATAAATATTCTGGACACAGAGGCCTTTGTTCTCTTTGTACTATTTATTTTCTTCACCGAGCACATGTGTTTTAAGTTGTTTTGCTGTGTGTTTTTTCAAGTTTTTATTTATTTATTTATTTATTTGATTGGGGGGAGGGGGGCACACAAACAGGCAGAGCAGCAGAGGGAGACGCAGGCTCCCCGCTGAGCAGAGAGCCCGATGTGGGACTCAATCCCAACAACCTGGGATCATGACCCGAGCCGAAGACAGACGCTTAACTGAGCCACACAGGTACCCCAAGTTGTTTCGTTGTTACTGTGGCTCCAGCCATCCTTTCTGATGTCCTTTTACCTTCAGTGCAAGTCTGTGATTTCCCACAGCCACCGTACTCGGAAAAGGGAGGAGCCTGCTCCCAGGGTCAGCTCACCTGATGGCCACCCAGCATCAACCAGTGCCTTCTGTAGGTTCTAACCAGTTTTCACAGTATCACTCTATACATTTTTCTCTTCCTACGGTCAGTTCCCTCAATCATGGCTTCATTCCAATTTTCCCAATTTTTCAGTTTTCTGGCTCTCAAAACAGCAGCTCACAGGGGCTCATCTTTTATGCAAATAAATGTTCCCTAACCCCCTGTCTGCCATACTTTCTTCAGTCCTTTTCCCATCTATGGACCTGATGACCCATCCAATCACTACACTGTAAGAGAAGCACAGAGACTGTGCCTACCAGGTGTCCAATTCCAGGCAGACAACCCTACACATACACCTCTAACCACAACTATCACAATGAGTTGTAACACGATCCACGTGTATTTACAATGCAAAGGTTTCTGCACTGACCTCCACTTATGCATCTCACGTAACAACCAGAGAAAAACACGGGGAAAGAAAGCAGACCCTAGAGTATCCAGGCCAGCTGCGTTTCAAGCATTCAGTGCGGCCACAGACGTTAACAGCATCGGATGGTGCGCTCACCGGCTGAAGCACTCCTCCGCCCCACCTGTGTCACTGCCCTAAAACGGCAATGTTTAGGTGTGTAACACATAAATTAGTATCTGTCCTATAATGACATAAAATACTGCTTGAAATTAAAGGGGCCAATAAAATTCGGTAAGCTATTTAGTTACATGGCAGTAATTCCTGACTTTAAACTGTATTTGTCATAACAAACTTTATATGGGCAGCACCGCACCTATCTGAAAAATGTTAACTGCTTATAAATGTACTTAACCCATGTGGCAATTAGGAAATTATAAGCTTCTCCTATTCCAAAACTTCTGCAAAAATATAAGGAAAAAAAAAACGGGCAGTAAAACACTATTCTCACCCTTTCCATCCTCCCACTGAGAGACAGTTCACAGCTTGCTTACAGAGCAGCCGAATAGAGACCAAATCAAAGGTTTTAAAAAAAAAAAACAAAAGAAAACAATCAAGCCAGAGTGAGCAGTTTCCAGGGCTGGAGCACATTTCTCCCCTTGGAGAGTCATGTGTCATGGGCCCAACAGTGTCTGAGAACTTTTCCTGGTAACATTTATAAGAAACAAAGAGAAGAGTTTACCGAGGCCTGAAATAGGTCAAACGCTTCCTGGATCACTTCCTGCTTGGACTAGTGCCTCTCACACACTCTGACTTGGGCGTGTGCCGGACACAGGGAGGATGGCACAGGTGTGTGTGAAGTACAGCCCTGCCAGAACTTTCCATTTAAACTGTCAGCACTCCCAGGACCCTGATTCAAGTAAACCTGCTAACAAACTGGTGGAAATAAAAGACGACTACCCAAGAAAGTTAGTCAGAAAAGGTATTTTAAGTCTTTAACGTTTAACCCTATTGTACAGGTAAAACTATTATTATCTCTCAAAAATGCCAAGTACAAAAAGTAAAGGGAAATCACTGTGTGAACCAGTTTTAGGTACTGGAGGATTACTGTGAATTTCATGAGGTATAATAATGGCACTGTGAATGGTAAGAAAATATCCATATGTGTAGAGATGAATACTGAACTCAAAAATGGTAAAAATAATATGATGTTTGAAATTTGTCTTAAAGTACTACAGCAGAGAAAAAGAAAAGAAGGGACGGGGAAACAAAAGTAGCAAAATTTTGATATTTAACAAGGTGATACAAATGTGGGATTCATTATACTGTTTTTTATTTCTAAATATTTGTTTCAAAATATGCTTGAAATTTTTCATAACAAATTCATAAGTAGGCTACAAAATTATACACAAACCATAATCCCAGTGTGTACGTGTATCTAAGAAAATACTATATTACTACTATTTATCTCTGAAATGTGGGATGCCAGAGATTTTTTTTTCCTTTGTAATTTCTAGTTATTTTTCCAATTTTTCTAAAATATGTGTTACTTTTAAAATAAAACAAATCTATTAAAAATACCACTGTACGGGACGCCTGGGTGGCTCAGTCACTTAAGTGTCTGCCTTCGGCTCAGGTCATGATCCCAGGGTCCTGGGATCGAGCCCCACATCAGGCTCTCTGCTCAGCGGGGAGCCTGCTTCCTCCTCTCTCTCTGCCTGCCTCTCTGTCTACTTGTGATCTCTGTCTGTCAAATAAATAAATAAAATCTTAAAAAATTTAAAAAAAAAACACCACTGTACTAGATCCCAGAAAATGTACAGGAGATAATGTTATGAATACATTTTTTCTAAGCAATCTACTTACTTTTCTACCAGTGTTATATGGTAGAGAAGCACATTCAAATTAATTTTATAAATGTCTTATAGACAAAAGAACCTAATACTGGATATTAATATGTTATTATAAAATTGGAAGACTATTTTATAATTGGTGTAAGCATGCCTTTCTTTGCTAAAGATGGTGTTTAAAATGATAGTCTCATAGAAGTTTCTAAAATGATATTCTCATAAAAGCTTCTAATTACTTCTCTCTCTCGATTTCAGCTTTGTAAGATAGAAATTTTTCAGTTGTTCCTCTACATTCCATTTTCTACAACTTGCCAGAACACATTAAGAATTAAATTAGGGACGCCTAGGTGGATCAGTCAGTTGAGCATCAGACTCCTGATTTGGGCTCAGGTCATGATCTCAGGGTTGTGGGATCGAGCCCAACAACGGGCTCCACCCTGGGCGCAGAGTCTGCTTGAGAGTCTCTCTCTCCCTCTGCCTCCTCCCAACACCCCACTCGCAGGGGCAGGCACTAAGGGACACCTGGCTGGCTCAGTGGGTAGAGCATACAACTCCTGACCTCAGCATTGTGTAAGTTTGAGCCTCACACTGGGTGTAGAGATTACTTAAAAATAAAATCTTTTAAAAAAAAAATCAAATTAAGATTTCTCTAGAACAAGGAGCATAGCAGTCACTTACATATTTACCCTTCAGAAATAATTTCAACCCTAGGCATGAAAATGTCCATTTTAGTGTCAACAGCCACCAGACATTCTAAAAAAGCCCGGACAATGCTTTCATTTCCCCCCTCCTGAGGAGGGGGCTGTAGGGCGCACAGTCTTTGATAGAACTCCCGGGACTGTCCTCCTATCTGAAATATAACAATTAGAATCTTCACAATGGCAATCTCTTCCCCTTGATAACTTACTGAAAAACCTCATTTTGTTGTGAATTTGCATACACACGGAAGTTTCTGGCTAAGTGAATGACAAGTTACAAAGTCTCCTTCATCCCTACTGTTTAAGCCACAAATATGATTGCTCCCTTGACAATAAGCCAAAAGGAAGTTTGTTTTGTACACTCTTACAGTGTTCTTGGTTGTAACAGTTCGAGATTTCAGTTTAAATGAAAAGTCATGAAGGTAGACTAGTTCCACGAATTCCAACAAAAAGGCCATCAAAACTCCAACTATAGGAGGTTCTGACTGTTGCCCATGGTCCCCATTATACAAGGTCAGAGCTTCAGCTTTCCCTAAGAGTTCATTCGAAGACTTCATCGCATAAAATCACAAGGAGAAATACAGGCAGCCGGGATACCTGAGGGTATGAAGAGCCCTGTGTGACTTTTGCTGTATTGTAGTAGCCTTTTTGAATCCCAGGGAAGGAGGGGAGGACTAATGAATCAAAAGTTAGCAAGGATCCGAGTATCACCAGAGCTCTACACTCATAAGGATCCATCTGGATCTCAGATTCACATTCACATCAATTCAATTCACATTCACAGATGTTCAGTGGCAAAGCCCTATTCTAAGAAGCGAGATTAGCTTCTACCAAGCACTTGAGATCTAAAGGGGCACTTCCTAGAGATCATCTAATTATTTTTGACATTTTTAATCTTTTAAATAAAAGCCTTTTAAATAAAACCTCATGTAAAGATCAAATACATAAAGCATGTCAAACCAGCACTGCTCTTGTAGTTAGAAGCAAAGATGTTTAGTATCCATCCCTCCTCCCTAGGTGAGACAGTCTCCCCAGTAGTGGAACCCCTAGGGTTCCTTGGAACACAGTTTGAAAACCATTAAATTTGTATGCCCAGAGAAAGACATCAGCATTCAGAAGGCTGATAGTGGCAATTATCTGTCCTTTCTGTGGGGACAGGGAAGCCAAAGAATGAAAGACAAAATAAAAACAGCAATAGGATAGTACAAAAACAGACTAAGGTTACATCTATATCATTATTATTACACATTCATAAAAGTAAATATACATAAAATCAAGTAATAGGTGGCAATGTGAGCAAATAAAAAGATTTGATATGTGAGCAAATAAAAAGGGCAACTTCTCTGTAGTTTTTCTGTTATTTTGACGTTATTTCTGTAATAAAGTAACATTCTTTACAAAGGAAAGAAAAGTATTAGTCAGATTTGTTCATTCTCTGGTTGAGGACATGAGGTCCGGATCAGACAAGGACCATGTACAAACACTCAACGGCCTGAGCTGCAATATGTAGTCACTATTACTTACAGAGAAGTAGTGGGTTATCAAACCACAGCTCGGAAATCCACCAGAAAAGGTACATTTGAGCTATTCTGCCATTCTCAAAGGCACTAATTAGAACTGGTCATGGGGACAGATTTTATGATACATTAGAAGAAAAAATATGGGGACAAGTCAACATTGATCTGCAAAACCCTGTTCCAAATGCCCTGTGACACAGACACGCAGGCCGTGGGCTGCTCTTCAGGAGTCCACAATGTCATGATGAAGACAGACACAGCTCTTTTTCTAAGAAACAATGGAAGCCCCTCATGGACAAGTAACTCCAGCTTGGGACACTGAAGAAAAGATCATGATCAAAGAACCTTAAGAAATAAGGATACGTTCCCCACAAGCCCCACTGCGCTCCAGAGCACAACTCTGGGAGATCGCCTTTCAAAGTGACCCAGGCTATGCAGGGAAGAGGCAAAAGCCAGTCCAAGCCCAGGATAAGCATGAGCAAAGGCAGGAAAGATGTAATGTTCAGGGAAGGGTGAGTTATCTGGTCCCGCAAAAATGTATGGGACAGTAGGACTGGAGGGAAATAGAGGAGACCAGACTGGAAACACAGGCTAGGGAAGGAAGTGAGCATAAACTGAAACATTTAACTTGTGCTTCAGGGTGGGAAATCTGGCAGAAGGACGGCAATGAGCGAAGAAAGAGACTAGAGAAGACTTAAATGAGAAGAAGCTTGACCGGAGAACAGAAATGAAAAGAGCACGTAGGGACTGGCATGGGAGATGCTACAGAAGTTCTGAATCTATAACCTGTCACTTTCTGATCAGGGAGCTGGTTTAACATAGGAGGGTCCAAATAACCACCACAGGATCCAGCTACTTTAATACCTCCGGTTACATCTCACTACAAACTTTAAAATGAACATCCCATGCTCAGTACCTTCACTTTCCCAGGCTTGCAGCCGATCCTGGTCCCTGGTGGCACTGCCCAACACTTCTCGAGGGACAGGCTCCATTCGTGCATCCATTTTCTCTTGCTGAGAGGACTGGTTAAAATTTTCAATGGCCTTCTGGAAAAAGAAGTTCAGCTCCTCAAAATTCATGGCCTGGAGCTCTACATAAAGTTCTGCCTGTTGGGCTTCATCCAGCTCATTCCAGAACTGCAGCAGGTGTTCCTGTCCAGATCTGGACAACCTGAGTTTCAGATCGTTAACATTCATAATGCTCTGGTAGCCAAGCTTTGTGAAAACAGAGGTGTAATTTCTGTACTTGTGAACCTTAAAAAAAAAAAAAAAAGTAATCAACAGCAGGTCAAAGTCCGACCTCAAAATCTGGGGAGCTTTACCTACTACAAATAAGTACATTTTTTTAAAAACCTGATGTTAAGGAAATTAACTTCTGCCTTTCCCTTCACAAGATCTGTGAGAGATCCAACTTGTAAAGACATAAAAAGAAAGTTTCTCCAAAGAAGACATCCAGATGGTCAAGAGACATATATGAAAAGATGCTCGACATCACTGATCGTCAGGAAAATGCAAATTGAAATCAGAATGAGATATCATCTTATAACTGTCTGAATGTCTAGAATAAAAAAAACAAGAAACAAAACGTATTGGCAAGGATGAGGAGAACCGTCATGCACTGTTGGTGGGAATGCAGACTGGTACAGCCACTGTGGAAGACTGTATGGAGGTTCCTCAAAAAGTTCAAAATAGAGCTGTCCTATGACCCAGTAATTGCACTACTGGCCATTTACCCTCCCTCCAAAAAACACTAATTCAAAGGGATGCATGCGCCCTTATGTGTACTGCAGCATTACTTACGAAAGCCACGTTATGGAAGCCGCGCAAGTGTCCATCAACTGATGAATGGGTAAAGGGGTGTGTGTGTGTGTGTACACAGTGAAATATTATTCAGCCATAGAAAAGAATGAAATCTTGCCATTTCCAACAACACGGATAGAACCAGAGCGTACTATGCTAAAATAAGACTGGAATAAGTCAATCAGGGAAAGGCAAATATCATATGATTTCACTCATGTGGAAATGAAGAAACAAAACAAACAGCAAAAGAAAAAAAAGAGACAAACCAAGAAACAGACTTCTTCTCAACTACACAGAACAAACAGGGTTACCAGAGGGAAACAGGTGATGGGGATAAAGAGGACTCGTCACAACAGCACCAGAGGGAAACAGGTGATGGGGATAAAGAGGACTCATCACAACGAGCACGGGACAACGGACAGAACTGCTGAACCACTGCCCTGTCCACCTGAAACTCCTATACGCCGTCAATATCCCAGGATTAAGATTTTTTAAAGTAAACATAAATAAAAATTAAAAAATAAATGTGTAAGACAATTAATATTCCTAACTGTAATACTAATTAGCATTATAAACCAGGCACTGCACTAAGGACTTGACCTACAAGGTCTCATTTAATGTTCACCAACTCTGCAACATAAGTACTATTATTTTCCTTACTTTACTCTGAGAAGACTGAGGCACAGAGAGGCACCGCAACCAGGCCCCCCGGAGGAGCTGGGATGTGAGCCCCCCAGGCGGTCCAATTCCAGGGCTCACATCTGACTACCCCGCTTTGCTGCCTCTGTAGTACTCCTCCGGCCATGAGCTACCACCGGAAGAACACTTGACTTCTTAGTAACAACCGTTCTCCTTTTAGCGCTAATGATGAAAATGATCATGTTGTATTCGGAATAAAACAAAATACAAAAAGACAGGAAATCAAGAAAAATACAAGAAAATCAAAATACAATATACAATATAATCAAGAAAAATACATTTTATTTCAATAGCAACTTCTACAGAGAAGCAATAAAAAAGTATCTATTACCTTTACCAAGAAGTGAACCCTAAAGGAACAAGCAATTCACACGGAACAATCAATCAACAGATAAGACAATACAGCAAAATGTTAAACTGCTACATTTCAAAAATAAGAGAAAGAGGGAAATATTAAATCTGCTTGTCTACTCTAGGTAAATGCAGGAGAAGGTAGGGCTGTCTAGAAAGAGTTCACAAAGGAAGCATGATGGAGCGGTGTGTGGTGTGTGCCGCAAGGTAGAGCCAATTACACAGATAAGGTCAGAAAACTAGCCCAGGTGGCCTGCGGGACTGAGCGCAGTTCAGCAAGTTGAAGTTCTATGTAGCATGACGGGAAGTGATACAGGGTAGGACTTGACCAGGAAGAGCCTTGAAAACCAAGCCAAGGAATTTAGACCTAAGAGAATAACAAGAATCCCACAGCAGATTACTCAACAGGGCCATGTCACCATGCTTTAGAGACAGAAGGAGCAATGGCATAACACAGATGGTAAGGAGGCACAATCAGGAGCAGGAAAACAAGTTCAAAGACAACTGCAGGTATGAAAAGCCAAAGTTCTGAATCAGATTAGTTGCAAAGGAAATAGCATGGAAGGGAGAAATTTGAGGGTCACTGTAAAGATTCACCACCGCGTTGTAACTGTTTAGATGTGAAGGACAGGCAAAAAAGGTACCAAAGAAATGGCCTGCTATCTCCTACCGTAAGAAAAGTGGGAAGTAACAGACATGGCAGTTGGGAGCAATACTCCGGAGTCCGTTCTCTGTGGCTCACCTGTAAAGTGGGATTCGTAACAGCATGCATCTCATCAGGACTACTAACCATCAAACACCACTTACAAACTCGGGTTAAGAGAACCTACATCTGCTCCCTGAGGCAGCAATAAGAAGACCTATCTCTTCCGCATCACTGTGTATAACAAAGGATGACTCTAATTGCTTTACAGATACTTGTTCAGGTAATCCTCAAAACGATGCTAAGATCCTGCTGCTGGGATTACTTTGCAGAGGAAGATAGTGCACCGCAGAGATAACCACCCAAGGTCTCAAACTAGTAAAGTGACAGAGCCCGGATTCGAACCCTAACAACCCGAATATCAGAGTCATACGCTTACCCATTATGCTACACTGGCTCTCAGGAGGAAAGGGTGTCGGTGTGGGTGGGTGGGTGGGAGGGTGTGTGTGTGTGTGTGTGTGTGTGTAAAAGAAAGGAGCAGTGAGAGAGAGCACATTATTTATACTTTATTCAGAAATGTAGATACAACTGATATTCTGACACCTGACTCACTTTGCAGAAATGAGCTCACAAGCCAACAGAATGGAGAAAGAAAGAAAATGCACAGGATGAGTAAATACTCATTTGAGTATTTACTCAAATAAGTAAATACTTCATTTTAAAATGCATTATTACTTTTTCTTCAGTACTGGGCATATTGATCCAAATCAGATACTGCTCAGAAATAATTTTAACTAACATCCACTCAAAAATAAATTCAGGAAAGATATTAAACAATAGAGACAGGCACACAGCTTCTATATTTTTTTCTTTAAATAAGGTGCCCTCTCGAATTGAAGGGGTGGACTGGATTCATGATTCTTCTTATAAAATCAACTTCAAATTAGATGAGCACACAAGAGCCAGTGTGTTATATTCTCAACTTTTATTTTATTTTGGGTTGTTATTTAGATTTACTTCAGGGATGTAATGCTTCAAGTATGAATCCAACGGTACAACTTATGAAATCCCCTTTATGAGTTACTGATGATTCCTAACGAAATTAAGGCTTCCATATGAAACAAAAATGAAACCTTATTATCAGGGTGGGACACAGTTCTACCTTGTTGTCACCTAAGACCCCCGTCCTTTCCTCCAAGCACTTCCTTGAACCCCTCCTATCCCCTGAAATGCCATTCACCCTTAAAGGCCTGCCTCCCACACTCTAGCTTCAATTGAATCTTTATTGGCTTAGGAATCAAACAGAACTTTTATTTCTGGCTCTAATCCTTGGGCCAAGTCATAGATACCTCCAACTCTGTTAATTTCATCTGCAAAACGGCAACAATGAAATTTTCTTCACCAGGTTCAGAGGCATAAGAGAAACTACATCCAATGAGAAAAGGAGGCTCAAAGCGATTCAGTAATTTGCCCAAGGCTACGTACCTAGTAGACAGAAAAACAGGAATTTTAACCCAGATAAACCTGACTCTAATGCCTATGATCTTTGCATCAGACAATAACTCTTATAAAGCAGAAGAAATACTAAGAATTCAACCCAACATCTCATTTAGAGGCAGGAGAACTGATGGAAGTCACCATCAGGCTCCAGAGCCAGCCCCGCTGGGCTAAGACTGCAGGACCACTATTTCCTAATTCTGTGACCTTGAACAAGTTAATTAACCTTTCTATGCCTCAATTTTTGTCTTCTGTAAAATGAGGATAAAAAAAAGTACTTACCTCTAAGGGTAAGAGGATTACTGAATTAAAATGAAAAGCATTTAAAACAGTACCTGGCACATAAAAAAGCCCTCCAGGAATGTTATCAGCTACTATTGTAAAAGTGAAATTTGTGCTTCAGACCACTGAGTTACAGCCTCCAGAACACAAGAAGAGCCACTACCTGAGTCAGGCAGTTGAGGAAGAAAATAAGTTTGCCAAAGGTACAAGAAGTAAAAGAACACCCAGTCAGTGGGAATGGCACCAAAAATGGTTCAGGTAAAGAAATATATTCAAGAAACCAGTCGTAGTGCTGGGAATTGGGTGGCAAGTGGACACAGATGAGGTTGGATGTGCGTCCGTGCTGCTACTTGGGTTCCAAGGCAAATGAGCCCACAACCTCACTCTTGCCAATAGGTTCCTGCTCAAAGTTTCCTCTTCACGTGCTGAGATACATCAATAGACAATTTATTAAGGATCATTATTTAACTTTCACATGCCATTAATCCATTTGACATTTAATGAGCACCTACTGCCTGCCAGGTGCTGATGCAGGGGACACAGACACAGCAATGCACAAAGTGACAACACGCATGCCCACATTCTGTACCAGAGACAGGCAAACACATAAAATGTCAAGGAGAAGAAGAAAGTGGGCGAAACGCTGAATGTGCAATGGGTGGGGGATGGTGGATATTTTAAAAGGGGGGTCAGGTGGGGCCTCTGAGACATGTGACAATCCATCCCAAGCAAGCAAGTCAGTATCTCAGAGAGGAACATTCTAGGTCCAGGACGCTCCAAGTGCAGCAGTTCTGACACAGGGATGTGCAAGACCAACGCAGCTGGAGCAGAGTGACTGCGCTTGAGGGACTACAACTGAGGCACACACTGAGCAGATCAAGTGGGGCTTTCGGTCTAAGTAAGGACTCTGGGGTTTGGGAAGCCACTGGAGAATGTGGAGCAGAGGAGCTTCACGGTATGATTTAGGTTTCAGAAGGAACATTTGTTGTTGTCTGGGAAAAAATTCTGTAATGAAGGGAAACATGGAGGCCAGCAGTTACGGAAGTACTGTAGTCCAGATGAGATGATACTGGCTTAGAGCGGGGGTGGATGTGGACCCTAATCCTGTGGGTGGAATGCAGAGACAGAGAGAAAGATAGGAATCAAGCAAAGGTCTCCAAGTGGTGGTGCCATTAACGTACTGAGGTGGGGAAACATTAGGACAGGAGACTTAGAAAAACACACGGAGAGTGGGGGAACCAACACTCCACTTCTGGACGTGTTAAATTGGAGGGGCCTATTAGACATGCAAGCAGAGGTAGGATGTAGTAGTCTAAAGTTCAAAGGTGATACTGGAGCTAAAGATAAAACTTTCAAGGTCATCAGCATACATGACAATAAGTTATGAACTTAATGAGAGCCCCATGGATAAAAAAGCAAAGAAGTTAGAAGACTGACCCTTGTACACACATTAGGATATTAAAAGGTATTTCTATTGATTTATACAGATTTCAAGAGATATGACACCATTAATCACAAAAATACATCATGTAAAACAAAAAAAGTTGAGAAAGTTTTCTATTAACTACTTTCCAAGGAATTGGGTCTTTCCTAAGGTCTCATCTATATTACTGTTTTTGCCCAGATTTAAAGGAGAATACTACAGCAGGAAGATCATCAGGCAAGCAGGTAACTGAAAAACTGGCAGTCCTAGTTCTCGGTCCAGCTCCCCATCAACTGACCCGGCACAAATCATGCCACCTCCCTGTGTACACATTTCCTCATAAAGACAATAAAACCAGCCTTCCTGACACATCCTCAAATGAGAGTCAAGAGTGGAGAGTCCCTACCTTCTAAAACACAAATGCAAACGTGGTATTGTAACATGTAAGATAAAAATCAATCTTTTCCTAAGAAGTCATTAGATACCCATCCACCTTCAGATGCTTGGGAAAATGGATATGCAAATAGGACAACTCAGATGTTAAATTTTTCCCTACATAGGTTAAACTCTGATACCTGGCCTTAGACCACTGGTGGTCTGCAAAGGTTGACAAGGTCACACGTGCTAAGTTAATTCTGGTAAGAGGTCTGAATGTATGTGTAACAGCAAGCAATAGTGAATACAAGAGTTAGAGTAGGATTTTTATTTTGACAAGCAAAGTCTGAAGAAGTCAAGGATGTGCTCTAGAAATGATGACAGAATTTGGTATGCGCCCATAGCCTAATACATCTGCATCAAAATCAATCAAACTTGGTAAAAACCCACCATTATCAAATATACCTTTATTAGAATTTAAATGCCAGTAGTAAAGAATTCCAGTGTTTCCCCTCCTTTCCTGGTCTCCCTCCTAACCCCCCTCTCTGCTGCTAATATTAAGCCCACAAAATTGATAAAACTTCTTAGAACTTTTGAAAAATAGTCTTGGAGTTGACCCATAACCACTGAATCCTATAAATGTTTGTCAGCACAGCCTTCTTTAGTCTTTCTTAATCCTAGCTAAGGGATCCAACTGAGTCCATAGAAACTGCCTTCAGCTTCCTGTAAACCCTTCCGTCCACATCTAAAGAATCTCACCCTAAAAGTCCTTAAACTAAAAGAACCTCGTAATGACAGCTTCGTATTTTAATCCTGACTACCTGATTTCAGATTTCGTAAACAGAACAGCATCAGGCCAAACTTAACACAATCTTCAGAAAGCCATATGTTCAGCACATGGGCGCTCTCTCAGCCCTCCAATCCCATTCTCCTGCGTGGCCAAGGCAGGGGAAACCCCGCAATCTCAACCCTCTCCCACCACCACGGTTAAAACCAATCAACCAACAAAAAGGGGCAAGGGGGCTTTGTCCCCCTCGCACGTCCCCGCAGTTATGTCCACTCCTCCCTGCCGACGCCCTCAGAATTCTCTCCCCCTTCTGTGCCAGACGGCCCACCCCATTCCCAGCGGACACTTCCAACGACCACTTGTCCCCACCGGAGGCCCCCGAGCTCGCCCAAACTGTCCGCAAGGCCGCTGTCCCCCGCCCAATCCAGGTGAGGCCCACCCCCAGCGGTTCGACAAACCCCCGATTGCACACACTGCCCCGTTCGGGTCCTCCCCAAAGCCCCCGGCCGGCTGGGGCGCCCTCCCCAGCGGGGTCTCTGAGCACGGGAAGCGCCTGCGGGGCGCGCGGGGCCGCTCCTCGCCTAGAGCCAGGCTCGGGCGCCGAGCACCAACGTGGCCGTGGGAGCGTGCGCGTGGCGGGACCGGGCCCCGGCGTCCCCTCCAGGCTGGCGGGTGGCGGGGGAAGGAGACACGACTGGGCGGGGAGGCCCTCACCTCCCTCCGCGCGACGGCGACTACGCCCGGCTCCTGCTCCCAGCGCGCAGCCACTCCTTGGCGTCCCGCGCCCGCTCCGAATATATACCCTCATCCGGGGGGCCGGGGCGGCGGGGCGGGCCGCGAGCTGGCCCGGGGACACGGCCCCGGCCACCCCGCCCCTCTCTCGCAGCGACGAGTAGCTAACCGCGCCGGGAGGAGCCGCCACCGCCCGCCCCGCCACGTCAGCGCCGCGAGCGCCGGCGGCGAGGCGGACGCCGAGGGGCGGGGCGGGGCGCGTCACTCATTCCCTGGCCCAATGGGGACGGCTCTGGGGGTCCGGTCCGCGGGGGCCCCGCCCCCAGGCGCGCTGCGGCCCGAGAGAGGTGTGCGCTGCGTCAGCGGGGAGGGGTGAGGCCGGCGCGGCTCGCTGGCAGCCGCGGCCGGCCGCTGGGAGCCCTGGCGTCACAGCTGGCCCCGCAAGGTGCCAGCCCAGGCTCCTCGTCGTCCCCGGCCCAGCGCCCCGTCAACGGAAGCGCACCGCGGAGCTGGGCGCGCAGCGGCGTCGTCCGGCTGGTGGATTCCCGACCGGCCGCGCGCAGGGTTGCGAAATGCGGCGGTGCCTGCGCACCGACCCGGGAGGGCGGACCTGGGCCGCCGTCTGACCTTGGGCTGGCGGTTTCGTGTCTGGTTGGCCCGATCTTCGGCTTTATGGCGTCTTTGGTTCCAAGCGCGGGGCCAGGCCCGTTCACTTTTGCACAAACAGGCAGGAAAAGAAAGACAGGCAAAGGTCTTAGGTAGTGAGAAGCGCGCCAGTGCGAAAGAGCCCAGAGATCCGTTTTGTGTGACTCAGTATTTGACACGAAACTGGTGGGTGGACCGGATGACCTCCATGGCCCTCGCACGGCCCAGTGTTTGTAGTTGCCTGTTGCATCCTGTCAGTCCTGTTACATACCTTGTGTGGGTGTGCACGTGCAGGCTATATCCTCGGTGCGGGCCCGTACAAGCTGGGTTTACCGTTTGAGCTGCGTTGGGCTTTGCAGTTTTGCAAGAAGTCCAATATGTTGAAACACCAAAATACACCTAGCTTTATTTAACAAAGCACGTGACATAAAGAATTTCAGGCACTTAAGTGCCTTTCCTCTCCCTTAAATACAAAAGCCTTTTCATTTACTTAGTCGACCGCAAAATCACCCACCACATTAAGTAACAGAAATAACGTACACTTGGTAAGTAACGCCGGTAGATTCATATTCAGGAGGTAGAATACTCTGTTTTCATGATCCCAGAACTTCACCCACTTATTTGAAAGATTTATAGTGTAGTGGTTAAGAGCAAGGGATCTGAAGGCAGAATTCCTGCTTTTCTATTGAGTATGATCTTTGGTAAGTTAATTAACTCATGTATAAGTTTTCTCATCTATAAAATACAAGCAATACTATAAATGCCCTTAGTGTTGTGAGGATGAAACCAGTTAATACAAGAATGTAGAACAGAATGAAAACTTTAAAACTTTAATTACTGTTATTTGAGTGCTTACTCTATGTCAGATGCCCTTCTAGGTCCTGGATACTTATCACCATCTGGAAAAAGTACTCATGTCCTAGGAAGCCAAAGCCGGAGTTCCTCCACCACCCATCTGTTTGTCTCTTGGAAACAGTGACTTCATGAAGGCTCAGGCCTGCTTTATGGAACCTACTGCTAGGCCAGTTTTTCCAGGTGATCAGATGTGCTTCTGGGAATGAACCTGTCTTGTGTCCTTTTAGAAGTTCATGACCCACCTGAGGCGCCCTCATTCAGGACAATGAAAGGAGGATTCCTTTGCTGGAGTCCCCCCTCCCACAAGTTGGGTGTTTGAAAACTCTGGGTGGGCCATTCTTGGTTGTTACTCTTCTGTGTTTCTACTCCCTGACAAAGAAATATATGAGATTTTAGAAAAATTCAAACCAGGAGATGCAGATTCAAAATTAGAGTTCAGCCTTAGAGACTGTGTGTCTGCTGAACTCTTACTCTCAATATTCCCCATATAAAATGAGGGTAATACCTACTTCAATGGGTATAGTACAAATTAAATGAAAAAGAATCTAAGAGAGTATCTGGAGTATTAGAGGCATTCTGTAAATCTTACACGAATGAATGAATGAAGAACAGAATATAATTAAAGAGCCCTTTAAATATAAAAGGTAACACCAGGGCCCAGCACAAGTGTTTTCAATGAACTATTATAAAATCAAATTTTTACTTTTACCATTTGCTAAATTTTTTTTATAGTTACTAGGCATAAGAAGGGCCTTAATCTCATCTTGCCAGATAAACATCCAGAAACTTCTTATACTGAAGAACTATTTCTGTCCTTTAAGGTATTTTTCATACACAGTTGACCCTTGAACATCGAGGTGCTTAGGATCACAGACACCAGACACAGTAAAAAATCCACATATAACTTTTGACTCCCCAGAAACTTAACTAGTAGCCCACGACTGACCTGAAGCCTTACTGATTACATAGACAGTGAATTAACACATATTTTGTATGTTACGTGTATTATAGACTATATTCTTATAATAAAGCTAAAGAAAATGTTACTAAGAAAATCATAAATGGGGTGCCTGGATGGATCAGTTAGTTAAGCGTCTGCCTTTAGCTTAAGTCATGGTCCTGGAGTCCTGGGAAGGGGTCCCACATGGGGCTCCCTGCTCAGTAAGGAGTCTGCTTCTCCTTCTGACACTCTCCCCTCTCATGCTTTATTTCTCTGTCTCAAATAAATAAATAAAATCTTTAAAAAAAATTCATAAGTAAGAGAAAATATATTTATACTACTATACTGGATTTATTTTAAAAAAAAAAACACGTGTATAAGGAGACCTGTGCAGTTCAGACCTCCATTGTTCAAGGTTCAACTGTATATAGTCATTCAAGAGACAGTGGCAGAGAGCAAGGCAAGGATGCCCACTCTATCCATGATTATTTAACATCACACTGAAAATACGAGTTAATTCAATGAGACAGGAGAACTCACAAGAGGCTTCAGAATTTTAAAAAGAGAAAAAAAGGAATTAGAAAATTAGTAGAACTACCTTGGGATGAGGATATACGTGGACAACCCTAGAGAACCAATGGCAAGACTAACAACCTATTGGAATCAATTAGGCTAAAGCATATACTAGGTAAGGTAACTGGCCATAAAATGAACAGACAGAAGTCCATAGTTTTTAATATACACAAACAATAACCAGACAGACAACATGATGGCAGAGAGAATACCATTTTAATAGTAACAAAGAATATCAGATAATTAGGTATAAATCTAACACAAAATGTGCAAAACCTGTAGGACAGAAACTGGAAAATATTCCTACACAAAAGCCACAAAAGATACTTGATCTAATGGGAAAGCACCCTGGTTAAATTATACATTTATAATTTAGACAAATTGATACAGAAGTTCAGCTTGAGTTCTCATGGAAAAAGGTGAAGGAAGAGCTAGAAACACAGGAAGAAAAGCTACAATAAGAAGCCCACCTCCCGTATTAAACAATTGTGTGAAGCCTCCATACATAAAACCACGAGGTCGTAGCACGTGGACACACTGACAAGTGGAACAGACGAGACAGTCCAGAACAGACCCTAGGACTGCATCACAGACAGAGCAGCACAGCTCAAACCACTGGAGCAAAAAATCAACATTTTAGTAAATGACACAACTGAGTAGCCACTTGGAAAAAGATAAAACGAGATCCATACTTTATCTCAGTCATAAGAATAAAGTGCAAACACATCAGAAGTCTAAACAGAAAGCATGAAACCATACAAGTTCTACAGGAAGGCACGGCTACTATATAGCTGCCCCCAAAGAAGAAAAAAAAAGACTGATATGGAATAACTTTAAGGATATACTGTTAGGTGAAGAAGACAAAAAAAAGTGGAGGGGGGGGACATGTCCTACATGAGTATACATAGATGAAAGAAGGAGAAATAAATGTTTATTTTTGTTTATTTGGTTTTGGTTTGGGATTTGTTGTTGTTGTTGTTTCCTTTTTCTGTGCAATGGTGCTTTTGCACATCTCCCATCTCAGCGTTTGTGCCATTGTCCTACATTTTGCTTTCACATATGTTACACGTTCTACAACACATTGTAATTCATTTTGCCTAAACAGCTTTTCCAAATTCCTTTTTAGCCGAAGTATAGTTGACATACAATATTATATTAGTTTCAGGCACACAACGTAGTTCTGACATCTGGGTATACTGCAAAATGCTCACCGCCGTGGGTGTAGTCACTGTCACATTATTAATTATCACAGTATCACTGACTGCATTCCTATGCTGCACTTCACCTCCCTGTGACTGACTTGTTTTGTAACTGGAAGACTGTGCCTCTTAATCCTCTTCACCTATTTATATCTGCCTATTTAAAAAAAAAAAAAAAAGAAAGAAAAAAAGGAAGGATAAAGGAACATCTTCCCAGGCTTGATTTTTGTATTCGAAATTTTCCTTGGATGAACTTACTTATTTGGTAAGTTGGATAAACCAGAAACCAACAAGATTGGTTACCTGCAGAGGCCAGGTAGGAATCAGGCACTTTTCCATATATAACTTTCTGGATAGTTTTGACATCCGGAACCACGTTAATACTTTACATATCCAAAGGAAAATGAAATGAAATAAACAAAGAGGGAAGTTGAACCCTGACATAGAAAACAAACAGAAGCAAATCAACCTCACTATATCTTAAGTAACATAACTTCTCTGAAAAGTTTCCCTGGGGAGGGGCGCCTGGGTGGCTCAGTCATTAGGCATCTGCCTTTGGCTTGGGTCATGATACCAGGGTCCTGGGATTGGGCCCCACATCAGGTTCCCTGCTCAACAGGAAACCTGCTTCTTCCTCTCCCACTCCCCCTGCTTGTGTTCCCTTTCTGGCTGTCTCTCTCTCTCTTTGTCAAATAAGTAAATAAAATCCTTAAAAAAAAATGTTTCCCTGGGGAATGAACCTTAGAAACTTTTGAACACAGTAATTTTGTACAGCTTTATTGACACTGACTTAAACTACAGATATTTAAAGTGTACAATATGATGATTTTTAACATATAAATATATGTGAGCAGAGTATTTTAAGCATATGCCCTCAATCTAAAGACAGAACTGTAAACAAATAGTAAACTCTGTTAGCAGTTTGGCTTTTTATAGCAGTATGAGTTAGCAATTCTGACACTATTTTGTGTATAGTGGAGATGAGCAAATGACTAAATATATTGAAGAGAATGATTAGATTAAATTAGAGTATAAGATTAGATTAGAGAAGGGAATCACAAATATGGAATGGGAGACTAGAATTACCTCTTTAGTGGCAGATTGCAATCAAAGTTTGAAGTATAAACCCATGTTATTAACATAAATACAGAGACAGATATAGATTGTGTGTATACATGATAGAAATGTATATTTGGGGGAAATGCTAGCAATTACTGAATTTGAGGAAAGGGCATATAGAACTTGATATTGCTTCACAATTTGTCTAAAAGGTTGAAGTTATGTAAAAATTTAGAAGTCCCAAAAATGAAAATGCAACTAATGATGGAGTTCTTCATTGTCAGTGCAAACACAAAGGAAAATCCTTAAGCCACGGAGCACACAGCTCTGAAGGAAAGGATCCAGGGAATAACAACCACTGAGTAGTTTGCCTGCCCCACGGCACACGCCCTCTATCAGTCAGGCAGAATGCCGCATCACCTGGGAAGCTATACATGCCGCAGGCCATGCTGTTTATAGCGGCAGCTGTGAGTCTTTGGGGCAGGAATGATGATGGGCAGTGTTTCTCTGATGCCCCACCTTCCAGTTGAAAACAGTAAGGCTTACCTGAATAGTACAGGAACTTGAGCAGAGCCGAAACTTTCCAGAACCCATTGATGTTTATATGGATGTCCCTGGGGCCAACCACTCCTTAAAGAACAAACTGGTGTGTGTTCATCATTCGATCAAGAGCAAATAGATGTTTGTTTAAAATATGTTTACTATTCTGTGCCAATCCTTGTGATAGGTACCAGGGGAATCAAAAGCTAGGGTTCCGTGTCCTCAAGGAAAATCTGGAGTACAAAAATGAAGCCGGGGAAGATGTTCCTTTTTCAAGCTAGAGGGCCACAGTGAATGCACAATTCTAGGATTTCAGAGCTCAGAAGAGGGAGAGAATAAGGGAATGACATTTTCCTAAAGGATAGGCCAAGAGAGTTTGAGAAAGCGTTGGGGGGTAAGGGACAGTCTCACTCATTGCACAAGGCTTGGTCCTCAGCCTTGATAACGGGGCATCGGCTAGCTGGTTATTTATTTTCCCACTGGCAACACCATCCCCCTCTCTAAATTCTGTTGCCTCCTTAGTGAAGGAAGCCAAGGAATTCATAGTCAAGTAAAGAACCTAGAAGTGAGAGGGGAGCCTGAGTGGCTCAGTCATTAAGCATCTGCCTTTGGCTTGGATCATGATCCCAGAGCCCTGGGATCAAGCCCCATGTGGGCTCCCTGCTTGGCGGGAAGCCTGCTTCTCCCTCTTCTACTCCCCCTGCTTGTGTTCCCTTTCTTGCTGTGTCTCTGTCAAATGAATAAATAAAATCTTTAAAAAAAAAAAAAAAAAGAACTTAGAGGAGATACCTAAGGGTTGGTATTAAATAAACTGTGAAATTGGAATCACCAAAAAGGAATTATCTACCAAAGGGTAAATATTTTTAGTAGTATATTTGATCCCAGCTTGGTTTAAAAAAGTAGATAATACTTTCATTTGATAAATAAGATAGATAAGATAGATGATAGAGAGATAACAGGTAGATAGAAGCTGAGTGATTTCCAAACATCACCATAACTCCCTGAACTTCAGTTTTCTCATCAACAAGATTGAGATAATGCAATATGTCTTACAGAGTTGGAAAGAGAATTAAAAGAAAAGGGGCCCACCACACAACATCTATTCAAGAAGGAAAATGGGATAGTCCTCTATTAAAAATACAGAATCATGTTGGGATTCCAAAAGAGATGTTTTAAACAGGCACACAAATTCAAAAATTCGGAAGGACATACAACAGAAGGTTTTATGCTTTGGTCTTTTAGGGACAATGGGGTGATAGGAGTTTTTATATTCTTTTGGCTGCTTTTGTCTTAAATTTTCCCAAAATTTCCAAATTTTTTCTAAACTTTTTTTTCTAAATTTCTAAAGTGAAAACTATTTGATAATTAGGAAAGCATATATTTCTTTTTAATTTCAGAAAAGGAGGTACGCTATTTAACAACTCAAAGAGCCTGCCTGTTTTTCCTGCAGTTGGTGTGGGACGTGGATGACCAAGCCTGTCCACACTTTCCAAGGCAGTACAACCAAGAATGACCCACCCAGAGTTTTCAAACAGCCAACTTGTGGGAGGAGGGCTCCAGCAAAGGAATCCCCCCGTCATTGTCCTGAATGAGAGTGCCTCAGGTGGGTCACTGAACTTCTAAAAGGACGCAGGTTCCTTCCCAGAAGTACATCTGATCACCAGGAGAATTGGGCCCAGCAAGACGTTCTGTAAAGCAGGCCTGAGCCTTCATGAGATCACTGTTTCCAAGACGCAAACAGATGGGTGGTGGAGGAACTCGGACTTTGGCTTCCTAGGACATGTGTACTTTTCTCTCAGGAGATCATTCTGACTTAGCTCACCACTCCTCCCATGCCCTAAATTTTCTGTAGCTCAGGGTGTGTTTCAAAACATTGTGAAATAATGAATACATCCTGTTCAATTTCATATTTTTTTTACTGAAAATACAGCCCCTTAAAAACTGACGCCCATTTAGGAAGTACAAAAATAACCCAGTAAAATGAGCTGGGGAGAAAGTAAACAAGAGAGTTGATGAGTAATAATTAGAGCGGGGCCCTGCCTCAGGACTCCCGGCTGGCTGAGCAGGCCTGTGTGACGTGGGAGAGTGGACTTTAAATGCCATCACAGGGCTAGGGGCTAGAGATGATCTGATCCCCCTCCCTTAATTCACAGATAAGGAAACCAGATCTCCCAAAGTGAAGTGGTTTACCTAAGGACAGAATAGATAGGTGAGAAGCAGAAGCAAGAGGGGAAGTCAGCCATCAACTGCTGTATAAGAGCATAAACAGCTCACCGCCATTATGGGCCTTGGGTCAAGTATTCAATACCTTCTCTTGGGAGCCCATTTGGCTGGACCTTTCTCCTGCCCGGTCATGCTGTCCCCTGGGGAAATCCCTCAGAAACAGCCTGGAATGGCATCTGACCTACACTGAAACCAGAACCGTAGCATACTTTGTCCCCAACCTGCCTCCTCACCTACATCTAGATGACCTTGCGTACCATGGTTTCTCAGATGTGAATGATTTTTCACCATGTTTTCAGTTCTACTGCCAAGGCCAGCGGGCTGGACGGATTGTGCATTTTAGGTCTTCTGCTTCTCAGCTCAATATGCAGGACACACACAAAGTCTATCACAAGTCATTCGTGTCGAGGACATCTCCCCTCACCTCTCGTTTCTTTAGGACTCTCCCAGAGATGGAATCTGCTTTATAGTTCCTAGGTAAATAAGGAAAAGATAACAAGGGACATCGCCTCTAGGAAATCTCAGGCAGAACAAAAAATTCCTCCACGTATTTTTGTTCCAAGCTCCACAACTCCATTTGGCCTGCGTTACTTAATGTTAACAGAAGAAAGACCCCGATATCCCAAAGTCTCTGACAGCGCTAAATGGCTTGGCCTCTAAACTGAGTTACAAAAATATGGTCTTAAAACTTATTTGGGTCCGTGAGAACTGCTGGGTAATTATTTCCTGTGTCCCTCAACAGACTTCATTGATGCACTGACTTTGTTTTTGACAGCTTAGCACACTACTATGAGTATACGGACTATACGAGTGTGGACATGGAAGCCACGAGTGTGAGTTGAATCCCAGCTCTGCACTTACTTAACCCCCCAGATGAGTTCACAGATGTCTCTGGCCCGTCTCTCTTCCTACGTGCAAAATGGAGATCAGGAGATCATAGTGGGACCTACCACTAGTGTTGCTGCGGGGACCAATTTAAAGTGCTTAGAACAGTTGCTGACTCAGAACAAAAGCTCTGTAAGTTTTTGTTTAAAAGAATACTATTTCCCAAGTTTGGCTTTCTTGGTATCAGGTATTGGGAATTGAATGGTGTGGCAGAGAGACTCTAAGGGGACACCCATGATTCTTACCTCCTGGATTGTTTACCCCCTTCCCCTTGAACATGGGAAGGACCTGTGACTTGCTTCTAAGTAACAGAATAAGGAGACGATGATGGATGTCGCTCCCATGAATATGCTCAGGTAATGGGTCCCATAACTGTTCCATTAAGACTTCTTGCCAGAGGGCTCACATTCACTCCCTGGCGGAGCCCTAAAGAGACAAACTGCCATGAAGCAAACTGCCTACAGACAGGGCCATGTGCAGGGAACTTCACGAATCTTCTAGGAGCTGACAGGGGCCTGGATCCAGCAAAAATAGAAGCCAACAAACAAATCCCGTGAAGTCTGCAGTCCTACAGCACAAGGAAGTAAATGCCATTCCAATCTAGCCTCAGGTGTGGCCCAGCCAGCACCTTGGCTTCAGTCCAGTGAGACCCAGAAACAGAAACCCACTCAGCCTTGCCCTGTCTATTAATTGCAGCCTTATGAGAGATGCTGAAATGGAACCTGAAGAGGTTGAAGAAAAGATACAACCATTCTGACGAGTCTCACTTTAAATTCATAACCACTATGCCAATACTATATACTCTACTTCCCTAGTCCACTCTTGTTGTCTTTCTTCTAAGTGACCGTTTCACACATTTTCTCCCCTAGAACTCTGGGGTAACCTCCCCCACACTCACTCTTGCCAGATATCCTTGCATCTTGTTGCTGAGAAAACTGAGAACTTGCCCGAGCTCCCGCCACCCCATCCATTCATCTCCCTCTATCTGTATCCATATTTTTTATTTTATCTCCACGTATTTGGAATAAACAGTCCACTGTCCAATCTCTCTACCTATGAGCTACAGCCCATCTTCTCCTGTCCATCCAAAGGTATCACTCCAGTACTTGGCTTGCTAAAAGGTATCTCAAAATTAACATGTCAAACTGAATCCTGATCTATTCCTATCATCCCACCCCATCCCACTTCTTACCACTCCTTATCTCTGTTTTTACTCCATGCTCATGGTTTCTCAGGCCAAAAACCTTAGACTCATCCTTGGTACGCTCTCTCATCCCAGATCCAATCTCCATGCATCCCATGGGCTCTGTCTTCAACATGTACGCAGAATCCTACCTGCTCTCACCACCACTTTCTCTCATCCTTCTCTAGTCATCATCATCACTTCCCTGGATCATGCCAGTAGCCTCCCAGGAGGCCTCCTTGCTTCTACCCTCTCCCCTCTTCAGGCCATTCTCAATGGAGCAGCCAGAATGATGTGGATTTACATCACTCCTTTGCCTAAAACCCTCAAATGGCTTCTCATTTCAGCTGGAGTAAAATGCACAATCGTCAAACAACCCACAAGGTCCAACAGGGTCACTGACACACACGCTTCTCTCCCTAACTTCTCCCTTTGTGTTCTCCATATCCTGCCCTGCTTCACCAGACCCCAGCCAGACTGGAGCTTAGAATTGGTCCTGAGAGTGGTGGGAAGCTTCTGATGAGTTCTGTAAGCCACGCTTCTATCTTCTCTGCCTATAATGTGGGACAAAAGATGGAAGATGTCACAACCTGAGCACCCCACGGGCATCTGTCTCTTATATCATAAAATTGTTGTGATGAGCCTTGCTGCCTCCAGCAAGGGCATAAAAGTCCCCTTTGCATAGCTGGCATCGCTTGGGACTCCTTTCTTAGTTTCCTTTTTGTGGTGAAAAAAAGATGAAAAGCAGAAAATTCAAATACCAGAAATTTTTAGTATTTTTAGAAACTCTTCCTAATTTTATCAGACAAGTATTACAAACATTAAAATTCAGAATGAACCAGAGAGAAGGATAGAAGGGAAGGAAGGGGGGGGAGGAAGGAGGAGAGGAAGGGGGGAGAGAGAGAGAGGAAGGAAGAAAAAGGTAGAGACAAAAGCAAAAGAAAATCCCCCCAAGGGTGTGCCATAAAAAACAGTTCCTACCCACAGTTATGGTTTCTAAGTACTTTTTTGAACTATCACCACCTGGACGCTGCCCAGACTGGGAGGAGCAGAATCTTCTCAGAAGTGATCTCGTGTAGCTCATCACTCCCTGCCCTAGCTGAGCTCACTTCTCACCCACGAGTTTCCGAACAGACATCCTGGAGTCTGTTTATGAACCCACGACTTTTCTGGGTTTTCATGCGACTAACTTCTGACTAGACTTGTCTTGGCCATAAGGCTGCTGTTAAAAGAGATTCCGGTTCTTCTCTGTAGGGGAAAAGAATGACTTCAGCTGCGCTGAATTTTCAGCAGTTATCATGAATAAGTGATAAAATATGAACGAGGCAAACGGGGCACCCAGGAATAGACTAAATCCTTTGGGGCACCCAGCTGGCTCAGCCAGTGCAGCATGCAACTCTTGATTTCACGGTTGTGAGTTCAAGCCCCACGTTGGATGGAGAGATTACTTAAAATTTTAAATTAAAAAAAAACACAAAACAGAACAAATCCTTTTGATTGAAGTGAACATACTAACTCTTCCACTCCTAAGAATCCCTGATTAAATTACATGATGACTCAATTCCACTGATATCCCTTTGAGCTTTTTAAAGATTGGTGTGGGGACACCTGGGTGGCACAGTCAGTTGAGGATCTGACTCTTGGTTTCAGCTCAGATCCTGATCTCAGGGTTGTGGGATCGGTGGGCTCTACTCAGCACGGAGTCCACTTGAGAGTCTCTTCCTCCCCTTCTGCCCCTCCCCCCATGAACAAACGAACACATATTGTTGGGTCCTTTTGTTTACATATTTGGTGCTGAATATACTATCCTGTTGATATTATGTTTTTTTAGGTTCTAGTACCTCTATTTTTTAAAGCTGTGATACTTTGCTTAGAAGTCATCTTTTATTAAATAACTGTTTAAAGATTATTTGTTGTCAGCCACAAAAGACAACAGTTGTAGGCCACACTTTGGTACACAGAAAGAGTGATGTGCTGAAAACTAATTTAAAATTATGAAAATATAAAAGGAACTTTCCAAACAGCAGTTGGTGATTCACCTGATTATAAATGGTTTGGATTATTTTTAGGATGAAGAAAGCAAGCATCAAATTAACCAGCAGTGTGAAATATTTCCAGTTATGCGCTTGGAAGTTTTCTGACCACAAAAATTAAGAAGCTTTTCTCACAGTCATTTTGCCCATTTTTTTCCATTACCCATTATCTTCACAATCAATCCAATAAAAGTCCCTATAAACTATGTCTTAAACATGATTTATTGTTCCAAGATGGGCAGACTTCCAAAATTTCAATGTTAAATGTACTGATAACATTTGATATGCACAGCAAAGTATATTTTGGACAAATTTCACCCAAAATCTGCTTAAATAATGGATGCAAATCCTTTAGTCATTTATGAACTAAACTATAGATAAATTTGCATTATTTCTTAGATGCTTGGAAATATTAAGTGACTTTTGCCAGGTGCTCTTCATATTCCCTGTGGACTCTCTGGTTTGCTGTCCTCTCCTGTCAGCCTGCGGTACGCCCTTTCTGGTTTCCTGAAGCCGCCGGCTACCAACGGCGTCTCTAAGACTTTCTTAGTCTGTGGATTTTTTTTTGTTTAAAGATTTCATTTATTTGACAGAGATCACAAGTAGGCAGAGAGGTAGAGAGAGAGAGGGAAGCAGGCTCGCTGACTGAGCAGAGAGCCCGATGCAGGGCTCGATCCCAGGACCCTGAGATCATGACCTGAGCCAAAGGCAGAGGCCTAACCCACTGAGCCACCCAGGCGCCCCTGTGGATATTTTTAATGTGCCTTCATTTTTCGAGGCCTAGTTCTCCTGCCTATGAAGGCCACCCATTTATTTCTGAGCAAATTTGCTGATTCTACAGACCATGCCATTGGATCTTGCTTTCCTCCCAGATCAATGCGGCTCCCTCCAGCAGTGAGTCTGCTTGTGTTCCCAGCCAGCCCCACCTTCGTGACATTGCCACACCAGTGGGGTTGGGAGAGGCATTCCCGTGCAAGAACACTGCATTGTTCACGGTGTGTGCAGAAGTTCAAGGTCAGCAGTCTCATAAACACATGCTTCTTAATTTGCTGTCTATGGTCTTCTAACAGAGCCCTTGAAATCACTGTTTTTCAACACTTTTGCCCAGTTTTATAGTTGTTTTTTGAGGGAGAGGATTTGCTGCCAGAAGGGCTGCTCTCAGATATATACAGAATAGACTCTCCAAGGGTTGAATCTTAGAACAGCCCTTGATTTATAATTTTGGCAGCTTGGGGCAGTGGTGGTGATGGTCCTATTCTATCAAAGAAGCTTAATGCTCTAGATGGTCTCATGGTTACTTAATTTTTCCTGCTGGAAGTATAGCTGGTTCCTTTTTTATCAGAGATGATAGGGGACTCACATTTACTGAGCACATACCAGATTACTGGCCTGATATACTCTTGCAGATATGATTTCTCTCTAAGATAATGATTTAGGGGCGCCTGGGTGGCTCAGTGTTAAGCCTTCAGCTCAGGTCATGATCCCAAGGTCCTGGGATCGAGCCCCGCATTGGGCTCTCTGCTCAGCAGAAAGCCTGCTTCCCCACCTCTCTCTGCCCGCCTCTCTGCCTACTTGTGATCTCTGTCAAATGAATAAATAAAAAATCTTTTAAAAAATAATGATTAAACACTTTTTATAATGATAAATGCAACATGTACTTGTTTTTGAAAAATTGACAAATACAGAAAAGATTCCCCTCTCCAGAAATACCTTATAATGCCACCTAGAGTCTACTCTATTATACTGTAGTCTATTTCCCTTGGCCCCCCCACCCCCAAGTGTGTGTATGTCCATGTTGCTGTGAGATTAGCTGTAGAAGGTGACAAATAAATTTCCCACTGCTCTCCCTGCAAGATCACTGCCCTCTTCTTAGGAGCTGTATCTAGAAAAAAGTTACCGCGGCCAGTGTCGAAGAGGTTACAGCCTGTGTTCTCTTCTCGGAGTTTCACGGTTTCAGGAGTCACAGGTCTTTCATCCATTTTTGAATTCATTGTTGTGTGTGGTGTAAGCAAATGGCCCGTTTCATTCCTTTGCACGTAGCTGTCCAGTTTTCCCCAACACCATTTGTTGAAGAGACGGCCTTTTCCCCATTGCATGTATTTGCCTCCTTTGTTGAAGAGTAATTGACCATATAATCATGGGTTTATTTCTGGGCTCTTTTCTGTTCCACTGATCTATGTATCTATTTTTTTATGCCAGTACCTTGATGTTTTGATTTCTACAGCTTTGTAATATAACTTGAAGTCTGGAACTGTGATGTCTCCAGCTTTGCTCTTCTTTTTCAAGATTTCTTTGGCTATTGGGGGTCTTTGGTGGTTCCATACAATTATTACAATTGTTTGCTCAAGAAAAAGTGCCATTGGGATTTTGATATATATTAAATGTGTAGATTGCTTTGGGTAGTGTAGATGTTTTAACAATGTTTGTTCTTCCAAGCCAAGAACATGGAATGTCTTTCCATTTCTTTGTGTCCTCTAATTTCTTTGGTCAATGTTTTACAGTTTTCAGAGTACAGATCTTTCACCTCTTTGGTTAGGTTTATTCCTAGTTATCTAATTATTTTTGGTGCAATTGTAAATGGAAAGGAAACAATGAACAAAACTAAAAGATAACCTACTGAACAGAGAAGGTATTGGCAAATGACATACCCAATAAAGGGTTAGCATCCAAAGTATACATGGAACTTATAAAACTCAACACCCAAAAAACAAATAATCGGATTAAAGATGGGCAGAAGACATGAACAGACATTTCTTCAAAGAAGACATACTAATGGCCAATAGACACATGAAAAAATACTCAACATCACTCTGCATCAGGGAAATACAAAGCAAATCTACAGTGAGATACCACCACACACCTGTCAGAATGGCTAAGATCAAAAACACAAGAAACAACAAGGATTGACAAGGACGAGGGGAACCCTCGTGCACTGTTGGCGGGAATGCAAACCAGTGCAGCCACTCTGGAAAACAGCATGGAGGTTCCTCAAAAGGTCAAAGAAGAAAACTGCTCTAAGATCCAGCAATATCACTACTGGGTATTTACCCAAAGAATATAAGAGCACTAACTCAAAAGGATACAGACACCCCTGTGTTTATAGCAGCATTATTTACAATAGCCAAGATACGGAAGCAGTTCAAGTGTCCACCAGTTGATGAATGGATAAAGAAGATGTGGTGTGTATACACAATGGACTATTACTCAGCCGTCAAAAAGAATGATATTTGCCATTTGCAACGACATGGATGGAGCTAAAGAGTATAACACTAAGCAAAATATGTAAGAGAAAGACAAATACCACATGATTTCACTCAAGTGTGGAATTTAAGAAACAAAACAGACAAGCAAAGGGGAAAAAGACACAAACCAAGAAAGAAACTCTTACCTAGAGAGAACAGAGAGGAAGCGGGTGGGGGGAGGGGTAGAACAGGTGATGGGGATGAAGAAATGCACTTGTGATGAGCACCGGTGATGTGTGAAAGTGCTGAGTCACTATATTTACACCTGAAGCTAATATTATACTGTATGTTAGCTGGAATTAGAATAAGAATTTAAAAATTGAAAAGATTGGGGCACCTGGGTGGCTCAGTGGGTTGGGCCTCTGTCTTCAGCTCAGGTCATGATCTCAAGGTCCTGGGATCGACCCCCACATAGGGCTCTCTGCTCAGCAAGGAGCCTGCTTCTCCCTCCCCCCCACCGCCTGCCTACTTGTGATCTCTCTCTCTGTGTCAAATAAATAAATAAAATCTTAAAAAAAAAAAGAAGAAGAAGAAGAAGAAAAGATCATGGCCTTCTAGGATTCTGAGGCCTGTGAAATCCTTGTTCTCACCCCAGCTGCCATACCACCCTTGCGCTCGAGCGCTACAACGTCCATTTTGGTGACACAAAGACAAAGCAAAGATTCCACTCTCTCAGGACAAAACAAACGTTTAGCTCCAACAAAGTACATTATTCTCTATACCTAAAACGTATTGTCATCGTCAATACATGTTTTAGCCTCTAAGAAATTTTTTTACTATAAATATGGATTGAGCTGCTTTGCTCTTAAAAACTATTGTTGACGCCATCAGGAGAAAGCGTGGACTAGAGAAGAAAAGAATTTCAATCTGAGCTGGTGCTTCCCCTTCTTTTTAGGAAACACAAAGTAATTTACAGCCAGGTGCAGGAAATAGCTAATGCTTCAAGAACCAAGGTGGGTTATTCAGAAGAAGCTGCCAGATCAGCAGTCTTGAAGGTCTGGCTTTGTTTTCTCACTTTAGACGTAAGGTTCCCAAGCCAAAGAAGATGGGCTGCTCTTGGTTCGTTAGTATGGCACTCATCCTCTAGGTGAGGTCAGCAGGAAATCATTGGCTGCTCTCACCAGGGGGGAAGCTGCATAGAAACTGAACATCCCTGCCTCCCCGCCACCCACACCCCAGAAAGGAGAGCTGGTTCCTCTTCCCCCAGAAACGGACCCTGACTGAGTGCGAGAGAGCCATCCCTTACATCTAGCCCAAGCCTGGGGTGTTCCCGTTAAATGCTGAGGATAGGACCAGAAGAAAAAGTTCCTTCTCCAGTAGGTGGGACGGAATTTCCGCAGAGAACAGGAGCCTTGTGGGCACTCAGCTGAGGGACTCTGAAGGGGAGCCTCTAGAAGAGTGGCCGCGGGAGGAGGGGAGAAGGTACCTGTGAAGCCCTAGGTCGGTCAGTGCGTGGACTCTGCTCCGGACTCCATCCTAGGGAAGGGAGAAGGCTAAGGGCACGTGGGTGCTATGCCGGAGTTAAACACTGTATCAGAGGGACCCAATATGCGGTCCAACTGTACTGAGGCTTTTTAACCACCAGAAATAACATATTTTTATTATCCCAATAAAATCAGCCCAAAGGCAGAAAACCAGGTGACCTCCTGACACTGTCTACCTAAGGAACACATTCTTGAGTCCACGGAGCTCAGCTCCTTGAGTCCAAGGAGTTCAGCTCCTTACTTCCACACACTAATCGGTGAGTATCTCTACATAGCCCAAAGGCCCATTAAACTGCTTCCCCACAGAAAAGATGAATTCTAAGGAGAGCTGTAAAGGGCAGCTTAGAAGACTGTAACACTTTTACAACCTGTGATGGCCACTGAAAAGCTCTTTCAAAACTACTTGTTCGGGGCCTATACCTAGGATCTTACTGATCCCATCTAGAATATATACCTCTTAAATTCAGTGGCGATGATCCTAGCATCCTGGGATCAGGTCCCGAGCCCGGCTCCTTGCTCAGCAGGGAGCCTGCTTCTCTCCCTCTGCCTGCAGCTCCCCCTGCTTGTGCGTTCTCTCCCTTTCATTTTCTCTCTTGGGCTCTCTCTCTCAAATAAAAAAATTAAAAATAATAATAAATTCAGAGGTGATTTTATGACAAACAACGTCTTTAGATAGGAAATGTTCAAAGAGGAAATGGAATTTTCATATGGGATACATGTTCCCTGACTAGAAAGCGGAGGCTCGTGCTGTGCTGCAGGCTCAGGCTGGACTTGGGGCCAGGCTGCTAACAGGACGCGACCAGGAAAACCTGCTCTCTGCTACAGATGATCTTTGAGCGGTCGTCAGGTTGTTCTGACAGAGCTAATAGTCTCTGGGCTTACCCTTTAGAGAGAACTTTACTTTTCCAACAAAAGGTTGTGGTTTCAAGTTGCTAAGGAACTTTGGAAGGGCTGAGCATGGAGGGGTGTGAGAACAGTGAGAAGCCTGGGAACCCAGACAACCAGAAGGTTGAGACCCGTCACAGTTGGATCCAATTCCTGTCTGTCATTACTCACCTCTTGTTTTCCCTTGAAAACTGAAAAATTAATGTCCCAGATCATGTTCCTGGAACTCCAAAGAAATACCATGAGTAATGAGTAAATGTGACTTTTACCCAAGAAATGTTGTCTATCTACGTAGAGCGTGTGGATGTGGGGTACACACAGGAAATTACTCAGTTTCATTAAAGGCAATTGTGAAAAGTAGAATTAAAGAGAGATTTAGGGCTTGAAATTCTGGCCACACTGGGGATAGACTGAAGGAGGCCACGGCATTTTACTGCTGACATATTAACCAACTTCGGAAACAACTGGCCCCCACAGGCCCACACCTGCATCAACAGTAAAATATCCTTTGTAAATTAGTCATCCGCCAACTTACTGAGTTTCTCGTCCTAAAACTATAATTCTCGTCCACCTATTCACACAGTTGTAAGCTATAAGCAAATGAAGGGCTCATCATTATCTTTTTTTTTAAGATTTTATTTATTTATTTATTTATTTATTTATTTATTTGTGAGAGACGGGGAGAGAGAGCAAGCACAGGCAGACAGAGTGTCAGGCAAAGGCAGAGGGAGAAGCAGGCTCCCTGCCGAGCAAGGAGCCCGATGTGAGACTCGATCCCAGGACGCTGGGATCATGACCTGAGCCGAAGGCAGCCGCTTAACCAACTGAGCCACCCAGGCGTGCCAAGGGCTCATTATCTTGGAAGGAAAAGGTATTATTAAGATTCCAAACCAAAATCTTATCCACATCCACACTTAAACCTGACAGTGAAATTGTATTAATGAGGTTAACTTTAATATATAGTAATTTTTATATGAAGTAAAAATTTGATGGCTGCAATATTTATTTTTTGCTCACAATATCAAAGAGTAAAAATGTACAATTTAGGAGCACCTGGGTAGCTCAGTCGGTTGAGCATCTGACTCTTGATTTCGGCTCTGGTCATGAACTGAGGAAATGAGCCCCAAGTCGGGCTCCATGCTAGGCATGCAGCCTGCTGAAGATTCCCTCTCTCCCTCTCCCTCTGTCCCCCACCCCCACTTCTCAAGTGTGCACTCTCTCTCTTGCTCTCTCTCAAAAAATAAAAAAAAAAGTTACCTAGCACCAAAGCACCAATCTCCAAGTTCTCGTCCTTGGCTACAATCTGCAAGTCAGATGCTGAGGTCCTTGAGGGGAATGCTGCAATGATAAGAGAGTGTTCAACGAGCCAGGAGCCATCTCTGATTCTAAGTGTCGAGGGGGAAACGCTTAGTCCCCGCTCCTCATGTTCTATGCCGAAGGAGCTCCCTTCATCTCATCTTGCCATTGCTCTCTCCCCTCCCTCATTTCCAGAGGAACGGAAGTGAACTGACGGGTCCGTCTGGGCACAGGGACCGGGCATGCACAGCTCTTGTTTCTGCAGATATCCGCCATTTGGTAAGGTCGGTGCTCTGCACCCAAAGGAGGAGGCTGCCACTGCGTGTTAAGTCTGTCCAAGGGCCTGGTGCAACGCTAGGAAGCCTATTGGAGCCGTGCACCTAAACTACGTTCTCCAGCTGTCAGCCAACAGCAGCCATTTGAGCTCCACTAGCCTGATGACTTCATATCATTAAGTTGGCTCAGAAGAAAGGGGTGATTTTTTTTTTAAGCTCCCTCATGCTCTGGCAGAAATAATCATAGCATTCCTATGATAACATGTCCTTTTAGCTATAAGATAAACAAGACAGAGTCACCGCTCTTGGGATGGGAAGAAACCGAGGAAGTTTATTTAGTGTCAAGAAACACTAAGGGAGGTGAGCACAAGAATCATCGGGGCATGAAGGGTGGAGAAGTTGACTCCGCCCAGCAACGGCGTGTTGACAAAGACAGTGGAACACGGGCTGATTCTGAAAGGATGAGCAGTTGTTGGCCAAGCAGTGGTGCACTGAATCAGAGGGTGCACTCTCGGTGGACACTGTAACGTTGGCCCTAACACCCGGGGGAGAGCTGGGGAGCGGAGAAGAGTTCGGTGAACATGGGAAGTAACTGGAATGCTTGTTAAAAACACCGATGACCGGGCTCTACCACAAATGTACCGATCCAGAAGGAGCAACCTGGGAATGTGTATTTTTAATCGGAACCCCCATTTTTGATCAAGAAAGTTTAGGAACCACTGCCTAAATTTGGGGAGCCATTGAAGGGCTTCAAGAGTTGGAGGAATCCAATCAGAACAGGATTTTTAACTCCGTTAGGACGATGGAGCACGAAGGTGGGAAGATCGCTGTAATAGATTCCACAAGAGACTATGAGGGTCCCAAAGTGCTACCGACAATGGGTATGAAGTTCAATGACAAAGTGTAAGAGATACTAAAGGTGTTAGACAGGCAGGACTTAACTGACTGCGTGTTGACAGTGAGGGAGAAGACCTGGAGGTCTCCGGTGTTTCTGATGCAGGTCATTGGGTGGAAGGGCTATTCCCAGGAGACAGAATACAGTTAGAGATCTCCTTAGGTCATGAGCAACTGGCCCTTCTGTAAGCACTGGCCCCCCTCTGAAGGAAGAGTCCACAATAGTCTTTGCAGAGTGTAGTTCAATATCTAATCATATCTTACTGATCTAGAACGGGTACTTAAAAACCCTGTGCCACTTAACACACTGTCTTCTAGTCATTTGTGACTGGGCTTACTGAAAGCCAGAGTTGTTAAATGTGGCTGGAATTTTAACTGACTATGGGCAGTCACATCCCATCAATGGATGGAGAAGCAGAGGGAAGACAGTCATAGTTCTAGTACCAGCAGGAGGAGGAGGAGAATAAAGCAGGCACCTCCTCAGAGCAGAGAGGAAGAAATGAATCAGAGAAAGCAGTGGCACCTCCCCAGTTTCTGCGTCCTTTTGTGTGACACCGGGCAGCGCTATGCTCTTGTACGCCATCAACTCAAACGTGGCCTTATAAAAATGCTTCTGGGTTTTGTTCTGTTCAGCTCTGCTAGTACTGCTTTGCTATTTGCAATATAGGCATAAAGACAGCCACACTGGGTTGGGACATAGGGAGATTCTCGGTATCCACGGGACATTCAAATGTCCTCATCTAATAAGATGTTTGACATGTTAGTCTGGTGCACAAAAAAAAAAAAAAAAAGGTGAATGGTTAGGATGAAATAAATATTTGCTTGTGTTTGGCATAAAAGTTGAGGCTGAATACGAATGGCCATGGTCATCTAGATAGATCACGAGGAAAGAGATAAAAAATGTAAGTTATCTAGCACCCCTGGGTGGCTCAGTTGGTTAAGTGTCTGCCCTCAGCTCAGGTCATGATCCCAGGGTCCAGGACAGTTCCGCATCAGCCTCCTTGCTCAGTGAACAGTCTTTTTCTCCCTACCCCCTGCTTGTGTGCTCCTTGCTCGTGAGCTCTCTCCCTTGCTCTCTCTCAAATAAATAAAATATTAAAAAATATATATATATAAACTATCTAGGGGCACCTGCATGGCTCAGTCGTTAGGCCTCTGCCTTCGGCTCAGGTCATGATCCCACGGTCCTGGGATCGGGCCCCGCGTCAGGCTCTCTGCTCAGCAGGAAGCCTGCTTCTCCCTCTCCCACTCCCCCTGCTTGTGTTCCCTCTCTCACTTGTCTCTGTCAAATAAATAAATAAAATCTTAAAAAAAAATACATATAAACTATCTAGACACTAAAGTGACTGTAGAGGAAAGTTAAAGCCTTGTTATTTCTGAGGGAGTAGAAATAGTCCTTTGGGTGTTGTGGCTAAAAACAGAACTTTTCATAACTCTTAGAATTATTAAGTATGATTAAGGTATATTAACATTATAATTAATCTAATAATACTAGAAGTAATGAGTAATGACAGACATTATTAGAGAGAAACCTCCACCCTGAATTTCACAAAAAAATATTATCCCAGAAGACCAAGAATACCCCTACTCATGCCTTCCATTTCCGTTCAGGAAAAAATCAACTACTCTTGGACAATTTTGATGACCCCATCACCCACTACCCAGAATGCAGACATTCAGGATGTAACACAACTGACTCTGCTAAAGAAACTGGGAAAGATTTCTTAGTTCAACTACAAATGGGACCAGAATGCCTCAGTGAGTCAAAAACTTGATCGCACCTCATAAATCAGCAGTGGCCCTGGGATTTTTGTCTGGGATGATTTCCAAACATGTGTTAAGTATTATTTGTCACAGAACTTTGTGCAATAAAAAGTTTATTTTTTTGTTAAATGATCACTAGGACATTTGTCAATTATGATGGTTCTTTGGATCCTACTGCTCCTTCCTTTTCCTCTTAAAGTCACACATTCCAATTCGAATATTTTTTGGAAATTTGGGCCCTAAAACACATGCCATTTTCATCATGCCATTCCTCTGCTCCCAGATCCATATTTAGTGACACAGTAAACAGACAGGAAGGGGGCACCTGGCTGGCTCAGTTGGTGGAGCCTGCAACTCTTCATCTCGGAGTTGTGAGTTCGAGCCCCACATTAGGTGTAGAGATTACTTAAAAATTGAAAAAAAAAAAAATCTTGAAAAGAAAAAAGACAGGAAGGAAACATACTCTATTTTTTTCCAAATTTTCGTTGAGCATGGAACTTAAAAGAAAAAATATAATTCGAAACAGAATCTTAAATCTATCATGGGTCTGTACATCATTAGCAATTAACATTAAATTTTTGAGGGACAGTCTTGGAGAGAGTTGGTTAATGTTCTGTATATTTATTATTCTGTCAGGCATGTTGGGGTACTTAATAACCATATTCCTGCTTTCCGCTTCCATCGTAACGGAGGGATGCAAACGACGACACATACATTCCAGTCAGTATTGTTTCCCCTGAGAAAACAGACTTTTAAAGAAGTGTTAGCATTTATTAAATTGCGAGACTTGGGACAAATTTAGTTATACAATCCAAACCAGTTTTCCTCAAACTGCTCTGCAGAACACGAACATCCCACGAATTTTAAACAGACATTGAAGGGACACCTGGTGGCTCAGTCAATTGAGCATCCAACACTTGATTTCAGCTCAGGTCCCAACCTCAGCGTCATGAGATCAAGCCCCACATCAGGCTCAGCACTCGGCGTGGAGTCGGCTTGTCCCTCTCCCACTGCTCCTCCCTCACCCGCCCACGTGTGTGCACACTCTCTCTCTCTCAAAAAGGTAAGTAAAATCTTTAAAAAAAATAGACCTTAAATACCAAAGAGTCTTGACTGGGTCCGAGGTGGGGGACAGACAATGGAGAAAAACTGGGTACGGGCAGTAGGCTGGGCACTGCCGTATCAACACCAAACTCCAAGGGCGTGCTCAAGGTTACAGACAGCAACGTGTGTTCGTCTCTTCGCAGGAAGAGCATTCTGGAGTCCTTCGGGGTCGAATGTCATCATACTTGCAACTTTCAAATCGCTCAGAAAATAGGTTACGTTTACCTACGGTTATAAATGGGGACGAGCAAGAGGTAAATAATGTGGCCAAACACTAACGACAGGTGAGTCCGGGTGAAGGGGCCGCGGAGACAATCTGTGCTGTCCTTCCAGCTCTTTGTCTTCCGTGCAAGACTGCAAGGCTCCGAGGAACCTGGAAGAAAGCCTGCAGTGCCTCCAGCTTACTCAGCGCACGATGTTGTCAGCCTACCCTGCTCCCCGAAGCTGCTCCTCATACCACGCGGCATCCGGGAGCTCCAAGGATAGTTTGGAAAATGCTGAACTAAACCCAGGAAGCCCTTCTCTGGTGTTGGCTTGTTCAGTTCCAGCTTCCCTGACCTTTGGGCTTTCATTCTTAAAGATGAACCTTCACAGGCTTGATCCTTGCTCTCATGACACTTAAACACGTTTTTAAATGCACTTAAACAGGAGTGCCCGGGCGGCTCAGTGGGTTAAAGCCTCTGTCTTCGGCTCAGGTCATGATCTCAGGGTCCTGAGATCGAGCCCCACATCAGGCTCTCTGCTCAGCAGGGAGCCTGCTTTCTCCTCTCTTTCTCTGCCTACTGTGGTCTCTGTCTGTCACATAAATAAAATCTTAAAAAAAAATGCACTTAAACATATGGCTTGCCTTTTTAAGCAAAAAAAAAAAAAAAAAGTATTAGGCATATTGGGCTTCCCAGAAGCTCTCTCCAGCTATTGTCTGTCCAGTCAGTGGATCAAATGTGTTAGCAACCTTTGTAAATTGCCCATTTTTACCTAAACGCTACTTTTTTTTCTTAGGATTTTATTTATAAAAAAAAAAAAAAAGATTTCGGGGTGCCTGGGTGGCTCAGTCATTAAGTGTCTACTTCGGCTCAGGTCATGATCTCAGGGTCCTGGGATCGAGCAGTGCAGTGGGCTCCCTGCTCAGGGGGAAGCCTGCTTTGCCCTCTTCCACTCCCCCTGCTTGTGTTCCTTCTCTTGCTGTGTCTATTTCTGTCAGATAAATACAAATAAATAAAATATTTCATTTATTTGAGAGAGAATCTGACATTCTATTCTGCAATTTTTAGTAAGAATTCTTGACTGTAAGGTTGGACTGTAAGAAAGTCTGTAACACAATCATTAAACCATTTTCAAAGTCCATTTTCCATGTATTATACCTATTATGTGCATTAATAAATTATATTTGTGTGTTTTACAAATTACATACAATGTCTATACTATGCTTCAATAGATTTACATAGGAAATAAAAATAATGCTCAGGTCAATTCAAAGGAAAGGAAGTGACGACGGCTGCATATTGAAATACCCACTAACTCAGGTCTCCTAGAGTTAGAAGAACTGGCAAGATGTCTGGAACAAGGACCTGTGAACAAACCAGTTCAACCGAGATTGTAAGGCAGTGAGGCATTACTGATGTTTTTGTGGGAAACTATTCAGCAGTCCAGAAGCACAAAATGGCTGCTTTATAATTAGAACATCTATATTGTTAAGATCTCAATTCTTGAGAGATCAGTGATAGATTAAGGAAAATAAAGCTGAGATTTTGTAATAGCCTTTTGAAGATGAAGCTCAAAAATGCATTTCTGGGGCACCTGGGTGGCTCAGTCATTAAGTCTGCCTTCAGCTCAGGACATGATCCCAGGGTCCTGAGATCCAACCCCGCATCAGGCTCCCTACAGGGAGCCTGCTTCTCCCTCTGCCTCTACCATGCCCCCTGCTCCTGTTCTCTCTCTTTGTCAAATAAATGCATAAAAAATCTTTTTAAAAAATTTACCAAAAAATTGCAGAATAGTGAAATACAATTAAAACACACTATATTTGTGGGGCGCCTGGGTGGCTCAGTGGGTTAAAGCTTCTGCCTTTAGCTCAGGTCATGATCTCAGGGTCCTGGGATCGAGCCCCACATCGGGCTCTCTGCTCAGCGGGGAGCTTGCTTCCCCCTTTCTCTCTGCCTGCCTCTCTGCCTGCTTGTGATCTCTGTCAAATAAAATCTTTAAAAGGAAGAAAAAAAAAAGAAAAAAAACCACCCTATATTTGTAAATTGGAAATTTGCTTAGCAAATTCATGTTAAGAAGGGACTCGAGGGGATGCCTGGGTGGCTCAGCTGGCAAAGTGGCTGCCTTTGGCTCATGATCTTGGGGTCCTGGGAGTGAGCCCCGAACCCCACATCAGGCTCCTTGCTTAGTAGGGAGTCTGCTTCTCTCTCTCACTCTCCCTCCCTCCACCCCTCCCCACTGCTTATTCTCTCTCTCAAATAAAGTCTTTTAAAAAAAAGGGGGGAGGAGGACTCTAGGACTTTGATTATTCAGATACGCAATTTTATGCAGAAGGAAATGTAAAAGCTGACAATTGAGCTGTTTGAAAAGATTAACAGGATTCCATCCCCCAGGTAAGATGCAGGGACAGAGAACTGAGTGGTGTTTTAGTAAGAGGCTCGATACATAGCAAAAAGCCGTGAATCTGTAAGTATGGGTAGCTTCGTGTGGAGGGAAGCAAACAGTGTGAATAGGGACAGAGACAGGAGATGAGGTAGGACTTACAGGTCGAGCCTGACTCTAAAGGTGCCAGTCTCAGGGGATTAGATATTATTTTGAAGGCAAATGGGAGGAGGGAGCAGCATGATGGGGCTCATTCTTCATCATGCAGAGTCAGATCTAGGAAGGAGAGACCAGAAGCACCGGAGACCAGACACGGGGAGTCCGTAAGAAGCTACAGCACCGAGGGACAGATCAACAACTAGACTAAGTGGTGGGAGAGGGAAGGAAAGGAAGAGGGATGGGAGAGGAGTCCCGGGCTGACTGGAGGTGATCTAGCAGGGGTAGAGGAAGCAAGATGCCCATTTCCCAGAGCAGACAATGGAGGGAACACTGGGTACCCTCCCCACAGCCTTGCTGTGAGGACAAAGTGTGTGAGGAGGATGGGGAGAGGTGACACAAAAAGCATTTAGGACACAGACTGGTACAAAGTAAGTGCTCAGATTGTTCCTGTGATTATGGCAGCCCTCGGGGAGAAGGACGAGCTGAGGACTCCCAGGCAGCTCTTCAATCTGGCCTACTTCTGAGTTCAGTCCTAGCCCAGTGCCTCTCCGACAGAGGTCTCCACAGGTCTCCATGCCACCACCTGCAGCAGCGTCACCTGGGAACTTGTTAGAAATGCAAATTTGCAGGCTCCCCAAGAACTACAGTCATAAACTAGGGCTGGAGTCCAGCAGTCTGTGATCTAACAAGCCCTCTCAGGGGACCCTTACACTCGTTGAGGAATTGCATATTTAAACATTCCTTTTCTCCCGCCTGAGCTCTTAAAACAGCCAGAGGGTGCGCCTCGCCAGGCCACCTTTCACTTGAACTGCTTGCCCAGACCAGACCAGTCTAGTCCAGTCCAGAGGCTTCCTGAAAACACGCCCTCCCAGACACAGAGGTGTATGAGTACCACCACTGAGTCTTATGAGAAACTGGGCAAGCCTATGTTCCCTACCTGGGCCTGAGGCTCCATTTGTAAACTACCGAGATCAGTACCATCACCCTGGAGACGCTCCCTAGGACTGTTCATTGATACTACTGAACCTACCATCCCATTTGGTTCTACTATAAAAATGATAGCACAGAAATACCAACACTGTCAGAAATGAAATCACTTATCACTTGATGAAAGCCTTCCAACTTGATAAAAGAACCGAGATAAAAACACGAATCTCCCAACTATGAATTCTGGTTCTTTTCATTAGCTAAGTCTGTTTCTACAGCATCAAGAACATTCATTCCAAAATCAAAAATTATATTTCAGTATTGTCAGTCTGATGTCCTACTTCCATCTGTTGGGTCCCCAATATTGGGTCCCCCAGTAATGGGTCCGTGATTAAAGGAGCGAGACTGATACAAAGCGAAGGTCAAGCAAAGCTTTTCGTGCCAAGCATCAAGAATCAAACGGACCGGCCAGGGCCGCGCCTCCTACAAGAGAGGGCAACCCTGCTGTTTCACAGGCTAGCTTTTATAGAGCAAAGGCCATGTGGCTGGGCCTGGCCATGCACAGGTGGCCAATGAAGTTGTAACACACAGAGAAGGCTGCATAGTCATGCTAGGTGACCAATTGAATTTACCCTAGTAGACATTTGAACCAGCCTATCACCTTGGTCAGAACTGGCGCCCAAAAGGTGCTCAAAGGGCGGGGCCCATACTCCTTGGTAGCTAGGAGACAGTATGTGCCCCCACTGATTGAATACCTCCACCTGGCCTGACCCACCCTTGTATTTGGACTTTGGTGGGGCTGGTTTCCAGGACTTGTTTTTAAGTAAGTTCCCCTGGGGGCGGGGAGGGCAGAGTCAATTTAAGTTTTACAACAAAATGGCAGTTCAACCGGGGTGGCGCTGCTCTGGCTGAATAGGCCCTTACACCATCCATGAAAGACCATATTAGAAATGGATGGTTGAGACCACATGGAAATTTTTCAACCATAGCTTTTAATAAAAATTAAATCATAAAATAAGTATACTTACCTGTTACCTAACTTGGAATATTTACACTAACTGCAGGAACAGGTGAAATGAAAAAACACCTCTTTTATTTTTAAGCTTTATTTTATCACCCTTATGAAACACACATCAGAAAGCGTATCAACAGTGCATCTTATGGTAAGTCAGTTTACAACAAAACTGAACAAGGCCATTGTGTTTACAGAAAAAGTTTTCAGCAAAAACTACACGCAATACAGTCCATTGAAACGCAGTGTCCGTACTTTTTTAGGTATACTTAGGTATATAGGAAAGTGAAAAATAAAAGTTCTTTGCTACTTAGCAAGAAAAAAACAAGTTTAAAAGACTTGAATAGGAATCGGGAATTTAGGGATTTCAGAAAAAAACTTCTTGGTACTGATACACGTCTACATTTATAGTCCCATTTAGTTACTTAAAAAAAAAAAACAACAACAACAAAAAGTCACAAACAAGAAGACATCACCAAGAACAGAGAACCATAGTGCCAAGGAATGCCAAGACCAATAAGCTATTGAAACGACTGGTAGAAATGTTACAGACTATTCACTAGGTACTGTAATATTCTTGTAGTTCTGAGGTGAAGGTAAACCAACAGGAGACAGTACTCCTTATAACTGGCTTTGGTTTTGAGTGATCTTTCACATTTTTTCTGACCAGACCTTCTTATCAAAAACATAGCAATTACATGTTACTGAGGGAAAAGAGTAGATTTTAATCCTCACAACCAACCTCTCCAGTGCTGATACAGGAAGCCATGAGCTGTTACCATCTACTGATCATAGCTAGATTTCTAAGAGTGATCAGAAAGGTAACAAAGATGGAGCCCTTTTTGGGAAAAAATTTCCCTTCTACCCCAGATTTGACACTGTTAAGAGGATATAAAGGAATGTTAAATCATTGAAGATTTTCTCAACCAAGAATTAAGAATGAAAGAGTAAATCCTGCTGGAAAAGATAACAACAGCTTTACACTCTGCAAAGTAAATAGTCTACAGAAATGCAGCTTTAACTTTCTTTTTAATTATAATAAATAAACACTACTTTCTCCCATAAGGTGCTCGAAAACTCTGCAGCGAGTGCATACTGAACCCCACTGTACCCAGTGTGCAGAGGGAAATTCGGAAATGGCTAATCCCCAGTTTCTTTCTGATCCCGGATTTGCATGAGTGTTGATGCACAGCAAACACACAAAAACTGGAGTTTAAATGTTTATTTTAAAAATTTAGGTCAAACTGAATATGGATACCTAGTCTTGTTTTATAAGCTCTTAAAACTATTTTCCGGGGAAACGACAAGGAATGTGTCGGAAAGGCAACGTTCTATGCTTCAGGTACCACATCTGGATTTTTACAAATAAATGAGCACTTTTGGATCAAAAACTAGATGGAAGATTACAAATACCAGTAAGGAAGCCGTTTTCCTCCCCTCCCCTCTCTATTTTGACTTTTCTTTTTCTTCTTTACTCTTAAATTTGGCAGATTTCTGACAGCCCATGCTAACGAAATAATACAGCCATCCATAATTCCAATAACCGAAGCAGTTCTATGTCCATCATTCTATGCATGATTTGGAACACCTCACCATGTCTGCTCTCACACACTCCTGACATCGTGAATACCAATAAGAGGGGAGCCTAGAAGGGGAAGCCAACTGCAACTGGGAGGTGGGGGTAGGGGCAAGTAATTACATGTCATTCTCTCACTAACAGTCAAGAGTCTAACAAAATAAGCTCTTTTCTGCACAAGGATTGATGGTTGGTTAAGGCAAGTAAGATAGTATGCTTCTCTTTGCCTCTAAACTAAAATACTATGACCCTAGGTACAGTTTCTTTTAGGATACTGTGGAAGCTACTCTGTTTAATGGGAAGTAACACTCAGGCAATCATCTGATAAGCTTCCCATGAATTCCAGCATTTACGGTGACATAAAAAGAACCGCATAATTATGACGACAGTCTGAAAAGCACAAACAGAGTGAATCCAAAACATCAATCCTCATAAGCCATGTAAGGAACAACAAAAGTGCTAAGCTGTAGGAAGATGAATAAAAACCTTTCATCAGGAAAACAAAGGTTGTATAAACTCTGTATCTTGTATCCTGAAGATCACCCTAATTACCACCTATAAAATATACAATCTCCTACATGCTCTCTGGTTTATAGGTATTTCTTTTTTAGTCCATTTCCCCTATAACACTGCAGCAAAAATAGTTAAAATTGTTCACCTCCTTCTTAAATATCCACAGTACTTGTCGATTACGTGTCACTGTGTCTACCTACTGGTCATCACCCAGTTCCAAAGAAAACTGACCAACAGCAAGCTGGGAGAGGCGGCTAAGATAACCCTGACGCGGTATCAGGCAGAGAAGCAGCTAACCTTAAACAAAATGAAACAAATTCTTTAAATTTCTGGGGACTTTAAAACTAAATTATGCATGTCCCTCTGTAACTAAGAAAGTGTAACTTATCCAAATATACCACAAGAGGTCCAGAGCAGTTCCACATCATAGAGACTCAACATCTTTATATTCACCGAGAAAGCTTACTGGCAATACGAACTTGGGAAGACTATCGTCTCAAGTGAAGGTGATTTATTGAGCACCTTAAGAAGAAATGGAAATTCTCTTGAGCTAATGATGACCCAAAGCTGGTCTGTGTGTGACCCCATTTGCCAAGAAATAAATAAATTCTATCAGAGAGCCAGAGTAGTAAGATTTGAAGGAACCTAGTACTAAAAATGGAACTAGACCCCAGGAAGAATTAGATTCTGCCAGATAACTCTGGCTTTTCATCACATGTAATATTGGGGGGGGGGAATCAAATATGAATAGTTTCACACATATAAAATAAAGGGAAACAAAGGAAATTTTGGACTTTTATACTATGTGACTCAATCGGAAAGTTATTCCAAGGAAAAGGCAGAGGTGCAATAAATTATCATCTGGGAGCTTTTCACCCAAATGAGTTTTAATATTTTCCAGGAAACACAAGGCACTTGCTTAAATCTTTGACTGTCTCCACATCAAGCAGACTAAAATTTCATCATGATGCGAAGCCATCTGTACCCTAATCCGCACGATACCAGCTAACACGTACCCCTGCATAAAACTCTCGGTAAAACCCGCAGTTACTGAGTGTCTCTCCCACAGCCTCACCCAGTAACTACGACATCATAATCACCATCAGTTACTATGGTGCTGATTTTTATTAAATGACAAAAACTAAAATGTTATGCTGCCGAGTCAAACTGACGGCAGAAATGATCAAGTCGGGACGTAAGACCTAAGAAGACGATGAAAGAATGTTCCCTGCATCGGATGAGCAAACGCAATGGGGCTGGGAAACGTGAGCGCTCAACCTCGGGCGTGCATTTATTCCAGAAGGGTGGCTGATGCCCTCAGCAGGGTGAAAGCCCGGTGCGTGAAAATAGAAACACACCTTATGCCCAGTCTCTCTCCAACTTCCTCTCCATGGCAGCACTGTTCCTGGCAGCATTCCTGATCACAAATGTGCTCAGAGACTAAAATACAATGTAGAAGGCAAAGTTAATTAAGAATTCAAGGATTTTTTTTTAAGGTTAATTTAACATCTCTCCACGCGCTTTAGCAGCTGGAGTACTGAAAAGAAGGCAATCCTTGTCTCAATGAAAACAAAGGAAAGGACAAGGAAAACTGCATTTATGGTTGTGTTCTAAAAGCAGCCAGTTTTGGCTCAAGGCATAGCAGGGAGGGAATTTCCCTGAAGAGCTACAATATCGATGGCCAAAAAACCAAAGGAAGACACCCAGTGGCAGTAAGTGCAATCTCTCACCGCCAGAGGGTTACTGTTTTATTGTCCCTTTAAAATGCAGCCAAGGGTTGCTTGGAGTTGCTGCTTTCTTTCACTGAGGTGTCCAACTCGACTTGCTCTCCTTGAAATAGGGCATCCGAGTTTGGAAAGTGGCTAGCTAGTCACCTCCTCCGGATGTTTCCCAAGAACCAAAGATTTCCTATAGAATAACCAATTTATAGGTGTTTCCTGGGCCAAAAAATGTACCATGATGAAACCATGGAATAATGAGCAATTGGAAAGGCAAGAGGGAAGGAAGCACAGATGTTAACTGAGGGAAAGAAAACTACCTGAGATAAAATTTGTCCCAAAGAGTAAGGTTTAAGTGACAAAAACCCTCGCCTCTTTACCCTGCCCCTCAAAAAGAAAATTCCTAGGTTTTAGTAACTTTAAGGAATTAAAATCTCTGTGTATCTATTTCACCCTCAAGGAATCATAAAAATTGCATCTTCTGATAATATTTGGTTCAGGTTTGAGAAACTAAGATTAAACTTTGTGTAATATCAGAGGAGCGGGGGAGGATCTGCAAATGTCTTCTTTGGTAGTCATGGGCTAAAAGCTGTAAGATCACCATTTAAATCACAGGAGGCATCTTGTTTCAATTCTGTGGCTTTAATATAAAATTCTCTATTCAATGCATGGTTACTTAGACTCATCAGTTAGTCCCTTAGTTCTCTTAAAATCTAGTTAGCATCTTCTGTAATACAATTCTACAGTGTTAAACACTACATATAGGTATGATTACAACAGCAAAGAAGAAGACAATCAAAGAATGCTGTGAAATTCAGCATCAAGATGCTAGCAGCACACTGCATCCCTAAGCTCGGAAGCCTACCTGCAGCTCATCTGTCAGGGTCTTCTCTTTGTAGGGGTGGGAGGGGGAATGAGAAAGGGACACGTGCGCGCCTAGAATACCCGCCCTTGAGAAGAGCTCACTCGTGTTCTGTGTTCATCTGTATACACGCAAGAACCTGGTGTTTCTAATCACCCTGGGAGCTGTCACCCCTACAAACACTGATGTTTTAGGAAAGCTTAGGTCTCCGGAGTACTGGTTATACTCTCTTGAATTGTTATTTGAACACATACCAGCTAGTCAACTTCTGAGAGGGCCAAAACGAGAAATAGTTCTTCCTCCTAAGGGCACATACTAGACACAACTTTCCCTTGGGGACTGTGCCACAAGGCCTTCTGGCAACTCATAAATCCGCCTCCTTACACCAAATCCAGCTTCATAATAAATAATAAGGGAGAGCTCTGAATGACATGACTGTAAACAACTCAACTGTCAGATAGTAATTATCTGAAAAGGGTAAGATAATTCATCCTCTGAAATGTAAATTCCCAGTTGGGCTCTCAACAACCTGTGCGGCACACACTTCAAAGAAAGACTCTATGAGGAGACTTCCAACAGGGAAAGGTATAAAAGGCTTTTTCCTTAGGAAAAAAAAAAAGAAGAAAATTTTCATTTAGATAAGGAAATAAAAAAAACTCATAACCTGTATACAACTTATTTTTTTGTATAATCAGTGCTTTATAAAGGTTTCCTAAGTTTTAAACCTTTGAAGTCAATCTACATGAAGTGGGAGGAATCCATAATTACAATTCCTAAAACCATGTCATCAACCCATGTTCACAAACTCACACACACCAGCATCCTGGGCTCGGGGACACACCAGACTGCTGTGAATCCTTCTAAGAATTCTGAGTTTTTCTTCCTTTCTACTTCCATCTTACTAGAGCTACACTTTCTTAACTTCCCTGCAGCCAGAAGCCAGAGTACTTTCAGAGAAGCTTCTCTTCAGCCACAAAGACGAGAGACAGCCAGAGAAGAGACGCAGTGGAGGGAAGGGGAGGACAGAGAGAGGAAAGAAGGAAAAAAAAAAAAAGAATCCAGGACTATTCACTTCCTCTTTGCTCATTTTTTTCCTTTTCCCTTCACTGAACATCTTTCTTTTTGACCATTTCAATTTCCTTCATTGTAGGTAGAACTCTATCTTGAGAAATATTACAATGATCATGGGAGGTTCAGTACAAAAAAGATGAGCTAATACAGGGTCTCAAATAGATTAAAGGACAGGGCAATCTTTTGCTTTGTTCCAATCACTTTAAGAGAGTTTCAGTGTAACTCAGTCTAGACTCATTTGTTCTGAGCCTCTCAGGAATGATCTATTTCTCATTTATATTCTATCAGACAGACGAACTCTCGAACATACATCCTAAATCTGACAGATACAAAACAGCTAGGGAAGAGATAGGTGTAGACTGCATTAGCTCACAAGATTCACACTATAAAGCACGCGGACTCAGATCTTCTCTAATCTCTCATATCTGCACACTCACTCAAGCATACATACTAGACATAAAAATTGTGCAAGATCAAGCATCAGCTTTCTATTTGAAAAGCCTTAATTAAAAAAAAAAAAGGAGATAGGCTCACTGCAGTTTCTTTAAAGGAATATTCAGTACTACAGTACTCCTTTAAAAAAATTCAAAACTCAGTGTGAAGAACACAGTAGGTAATCGCTGCTTGACGGTTACTTAACAATGACTGGGAGCATCCAGAGCCAGCTGTGAAGATCGGGGATGAGGAAGAACCGCCCGACAGTGTAAAGGAACAATCCACGAGGGCCGTCACCTACTCTTACCAAATTTGTTAATATTCACTATGACATGATATTATTCATCCTTGCTTCATGATCACATGAAATAATTAATATCCTTTTAGGTTACATACTGAAGAGCAGCACTTGCCCTACTGCACAAAAAAAGGGTTGCCCGTATGGATGCTCTAAAACCCCTCAAGGTATAGCTGAGAGGTCTTGTCCTACTCGGTGCCAAATGTTTGCAATGCAGCCATTGCTCAACTGCACATTAGTAGGATTAAATAAATGTACAAAGTATTCCCTTAAAATGGTAAGGGGGTACTTCTGCATTCAGATACAGAATACAATAACCCAGGAAATGGAGGAGAAACAGGAAAGAGTCCTCAGGTTACTGATTAAAGCAAAGTTTGATACAGATATCCCCTCTTGTAGGCACTCAGCGGGTAGAATGTAGCCACAACAAACTTCCCATCAAACATCCTTCCAGTCAGCAGTTTCTGAGCAGCTTTGGAATCACCAGCATTTGCATACTCAACAAAGACCTGTAAGAGGACAGAGAAAACAAAGTCGGCTTCATTTCCATCAAGACTGTTCCAGAACAGGACTTTTCCAACTTGAATGTACACACACGTATCTTTTGGGGACCTTGCTACAACGCAGACTCAGTTTCAGGTCTAACGTGGGCCCGAGTCTCTGCATTTCTAAATCAACTCCCAGGCGATGCCAACGCGGTTGGTCCATGGACCACATTTTTGAGCAGCAGGGTTAGAACAATTCCTTTACACAGTTCAATTCTGAAAAATCCATCGAAGCCAAGTCCAGTGAAAAATGCACACCCACTGGCCATTATTCTTGCAGGAGTGGTGAGCAGCAGTGGACACGTGCCAGAGGCAGGGCCAAGCAGCCTGGGGAGCAAATGCGCTCCATGGTGCCTCAAAGACAGTCCACACTCTTAGAAGAGGAAGGAGGAAAAACCACCAGTCAAGGTCACTGGATTTTATACCTATTCAAGATTTGTAGAAGCCATAACTACAGGGAAGAGTAAGTTTAAAACTAGGTCATTTCCATTTCCAGAGTATCTGAATTCTGACCTGAGACAGGTAGAGGACACAGCATAATAGTTTATGCTCTTTTTGTTGCTCTAAAGCCAAAGTTACTCGGAAGGAAATCATTTTAAATGACTTGTCCTCAGTTACCCATACATTTGGAAACCAGAAAAAGAACAGCCTCATTCTTCCTCAGCTACGTGCTCATCTGAGATGTCAACAGTCTTCAAACTTGGGTGTGAGCATCCGAGATACTCGGAGGACTTTCCAAGGGAAGCAAAAATAGATTGTCTGAAGGAAACCAATTTCCAGATTTTCAGCTTTCACTTGTACCTTCTCGTAAAATCGGATCGACCCAGAAGTTCGAGGCAGATTCTCCTTTTTCATTTCCCCTTTCGTGGGGGGCCCTTCTCCCACTGATAAAATTATTTCCAAAGGGTATTAAAAACCTCCAGGGCATGAAAAGAAAAGACAATTCCCAACATAATACTCTTTAAATGAATCTTCCTTCATTGGTAAACAAAGCACTACGCCCAGCCTATGAGTGACTGCTCACTCCCCGTCTTCTGTGAGTATTTCTGTTACAGATGATGTATGATGTCAGGCCTCAGATACTCTGGCCCGGGATGGGATTTTCTGAATTCCTGTATACCGTAAAGTGGAGAGGTGACAGGCTCTCTTCCTCTTCCATGCCACGACCATTCTCAAGCTACGAGTTCCTCGTGTAGAGATCATCCAGCGCTGAAAATCGCCCTGATTTTCATATGTATAAAGCTAAGTGGGGATTTTTAGCTATTCTTAAAAGCCATCCTCAACTGCGCTATTTATTAGCTGGAGATAAAAACACTTCCAAATGGCCAACTCAGTACAGTCAGTCAGGCTGTTTGCTTTAAACCGAACAGCATGGAGAAAATGCTATGGATACCATCCAGTGGTTTCTTTCAGAGTATGTAGACTTCACGTAATAATGCAGGTGAGATCTACATTACCTAATTATATCTTAAAACCATACTCTAACCAGTCAATGCTTGTTTTATTCATTTTAGAAATACTTAATACTTTATATCCCCTTTTTTACAGAAAATTAAAGTATATGCTGACTGTAGGACCAGTTAGTTCTAGCAACATATGCTTTTTCACTGACTACAAAAGAGAAGTTAGAAGATGATGCCCAGTGAGAAGAATGAAGCTCTTTCTGAAATTTTTTTTGAACCTGATTCTCAATGACTTCTAAATCCATACACCAAAGTTCAACAAGTAGACACGCACTTACAGAAGGAACGCCATGCTCTCTAGCATGCTCCTCACTTCATAGACAACCTATAGTTTTATACATTATGTCATTCCAAACAAAAGAGAAACATTTTTTTAATTTACAATGAGATTAAATAATTTTGTTTATTTCATCTTGACTACTTTTGTAATTATGAGATCCATTCCATAATTCATGTTTTCAGTGATTTTTAAAATATTCTTTTAAAAAAATCTACAGCATTGTTAATTTGAATGGGAAATTCAAATGAAGATTGACTTTGCCAACAGACATTTCAATAACCTGGAGAAGTTAAACCTGTGAGGCCACGAGTTCATCGGTTGTTTTCATTCTCCTCTAAATGTCAATGAAAGCTTCTTAACATAGCAAATTTCCTCTTGCTGATGAATATTTATTTTTTGTATTGTTTGAAACTGGGATACTTTTATCCCAAAAATATTCCTTCTGTTTCTCTATTCTATGTCTTCTATTTCATACGGATGGTTGAGGTTAACATCGGGTCAGATCATGTTAGTCCTTCATTCAAAGTCTTCAAAGATCTTCCCCTCTCATTTAGAGTAAATGCCAGTGCTGTCTCGAGTCCCACAAGGTTCACCCTACACCCCCTCACCCCTGTGAGCAAACCCACCATATCCCCCTCTTTCTCACTCTGCTAGAGTCACACTTACCCTTTCAACCCTGCCAGGCAAACTCACGGCCTCTGAGCCTGCTATCCCTTATGCCTAGAACTCTTTTCCTTATCTCCTTCATATTTCCACTCAAACGAAACCTCAGTATGGCCTTCCCCACCACTGACATGCAACTATATTCCTCCCTACCAGGCACTTATGAAACCTCTTCTCCTGAGACCTTCCCCCCAGAGCACTTATCACTATATTCTTGTGTCTATTTTGATCACTGTTGTATCAGGGCCTAGAACATAACAGATGCCCAATAAATACCAGCTGACTAAATAAATAGCAATTAAGCATACAGTATGTTGCCGACACTAAACAAGTTAAATATTATTACTACATTGGCAATAGCTTTTCACTAAGATTAGAGTGAAATTTCTTTCATTTCTTTCTTCAGTTGCCAAGCATTTTCAAAATGCTGAACCAAATAGATAAAATAACAATCCACAACCGGAGGTGATTTCACCCACCAGGGGGCATTTGGCAGTGTTTAGAGGTACTTTTGATGGCCACAACTGAGAAGGGGAGTGGGGGGAGGGGATCTATGGGTGGAGGGCAGTGACGCTGCTAAATACCTAGAACGCACATGACCGGCTCCTATAACCAAGATATTGGCTCAAAGGTCAACAGTGTCAAGGTTGAGAAACCCTGAATAAAACAATATTCGAGAAACCCTGAATAAAACAATATTCTGTTCCCAGAAAAGTAAAAATACTACAGATAAAAGAAAGATCTTCAAAAGACCTTTCAAAAGATTTCTCTAATATTCTTTCCCCCAAAACTGAGACTCATAGTTCTAGCTTGTACAGTTTACAGATGCAAGCACTAAGGATCATCATCACAAAGTCAGCCAGTCACACTGAGACCAGAGCTCCGATTTCAGGATTCTGTCAGTACACTTTCCTTCTTGAAATTAGCACCGATGATTCCATTAAAATGAGAACCTAACCTAAATGGTTTTCTAATCTACTTAATTAGAACAAAAGTAGGCCATAATATTTCTGTAGCTGACATGACCTAAATTAGGATATGATACAGTTGGTGTCACTTTTCACAATGGCTCAAAAGTAGAGAACACTTTTTAAGAAAAAAAATTCTAACCCATATAAAAAGTATGCATATTACAGAACCTTGGGGAAAAAATGAAAAGTACAAGAAAAATAAAAATCCATGATGCAAAAGTCATCATTTCTAGCAACATTTTCGGGTACTGCAGAACTAAAACATTTGCTCAGGATTTTAGTAACCTCTGAATAATTCTGAAACTATAGAAACATTCACTTACTTGTCCTCTGCCAGGATTTTCCTTTGGAACAAGGAGAGATACCACTGGTCCATATTTTTGACACTCCTCTTTTACATCCTCTACAACATCTGATTATGAAAACACAGAACAGCAACCGCTTTGCTGTAATTACCAAGCATTCATTATTTAAAAATTTAAAAGCATCAAAGAATTCAGGAATCCATATCTAAGAAATGAGGTCATTTTCTACATCATCTAAAATTAAGCTTAAGAATGATATAAATTAAATGCATCTAATAATTCTGTTAAATTTAATATTTTGAATAGTGAATATTCCAATGACCCCCCCAAAAAATGTCTTCTTCCCAGTTTTCCAAACTGCCTCTCTTCCTCTCCTTGAAGGCAACAAACATTATCAGTTTCTTCTGCATTCTTCCAAAAATATTATAAGGTTATACAAGCAAACATGATCATACATGCTTTTTTCTAAGTAAAAATTCCAATCTCGCTTTTTCTTTATTAGTACATTGCATCTTGAAGATTCTTTAATATTACTGTATGCAATCTTCTCATTTGTTTTTATGACTGTGTAGTTATTTCACCCTATGAGTGATCAAGAAATTCTCAACTGTGTCCCCAACTACTAAATAAACTATTTCCAATTTTTTTGCCCTTACAAATACTGTAACAGATAAATCTGTATCTATCTCATTTCACTTATGTATTTTCCAAGTTGACTCTAGAAGTGGAACTGCTAGGACAAAATGAATATGAATTTGTAAGTTTGCTAGAATTACCTATCTGCCTTTCATAAAGTTTAGCAATTTAAACTCTCTCCAATGATGTGAAATGTATTTTGAAAATATTCTCCTACACTCTACCAGTAAGAGGGTCATCAAATATTTTCACCATCCACATTAGGTAGGTAACAAAGATCTCATCAGTACAGTTTCAGTAAGCATCTTGATAAATGAGAATGAACTATACAAGAGAGAGCTCCACATCCTCTTCTGTAAATGGTCTATTAATAACCTTTACCCGCTATTTACCAGGCTGACAGAGAAGGGCTCTGTCTGTGTTCATGTGTTAAGAGCTATGAAGTTAAATTATTTTTCCCTTTATTCTCCTGACTTGGAACTTGATCTTAATCTTGATTTGCAATCTATTTAGGTCTAAAGTGGAAGTTTTGAATCCAACTTCCTGCCCAACCTGCAACAAGATTACAAGACAGTCATCCCAACGTGTATGATTTCTAATAAGCAAGTTCAGCTAACACTAGTAAGCATTACCTGATGACAACCTTGCTAATCAGAACTACCAAAGTTACTGAGTGCTACTTACTGTCTGTTGTACTTTAGTTCGTGTAAGATTCTCTTTTTTTAAAGATTTAGTTATTTATTTGAGAAAGAGAGGGAGTGCATACACGTGTTGGGGAGGGGGGACGTGGGTGAGGGAGAAGAGAAGCAGACTCCCCCCTGAGCACGGAACCTGGGGCTTGATCCCACAATCATGAGATCATGACCTGAGCCGAAAAACAAGAATCAGATGCCAACTGACTGAACCACCCAGCCACCCCTTCATGAAGGATTCTTTAAAAAAAAAAAAAAAAAAAAAAAAAGGTTTTATTTATTTGAGACAGAGAGAGAGAAAAGGAGAGTGAGAGGGAGAAGCAGACTCCCCACTGAGCAGAGAACCTAACCCAGGGCTGGATCCCGGGACCCTGAGATCACGACCTGAGCCGAAGGCAGATGCCTAACCAACTAAGCCACCCAGGTGCCCCTCATGTAAGATTCTTAAACACTAAGATTTAATAGCAACATTTAAACACTCAATGTATTTACAAGTGGGGGAAAAAAGCATTATACAATAAGATACAAAGAAAAGTTAGTATATTATACCCAAGCTTGAGTTTTATAGAGATAAAAATTATTAATAGTCAAAATTAGGTGAGGAAGACAGTAGGTAAATCAACTCCAAGGACAGAAGTAGTATCGCCAGGAGATTATTTAGAATCCCTGATACCACAATGACCTGATTAAAACAATGCTGAGGGCAAGGCCATTCTTTCACATAAATAGGAACCCTGAAAAGTTGAGGCTGCAGATTCTTATAACTACTACAGACTCCAAGAAATAACATTTGTGTCATTCGTCAGATAACTAGACAAAGCTCAGGGACATAAAATAATTTACCCTTACAAGAGACAGTGGGGTCAAGCTAGACTTATCTGTAAATGGTTTAACTTTCCTCAAAGAAAATGTTTAATACTAAGCAACTGCTATTTTTAAATTTGGTTCTGTTTTAGTCCATTCCCCACTCTGCTCTCAGACTGCTCTTACAAAAACCACAGTCTGACTATATCACTCTCCTAGTCCAATTTTTTTTTAAAGATTCTATTTATGTATTTGACACAGAGAGAGAGAGATCACAGGTAGGCAGAGAGGCAGGCAGAGAGAGGGAAGGAGGCTACCTGCTGAGCCAAAAGCCCAACGTGGGGCTAGATCCCAGGACCCCGAGACCATGACCTGAGCCAAAGGCAGAGCCTTCTGAGCCACCCTCTGAGCCACCTCTTAACCCTCTGAGCCACCCAGGCACCCCTCCTAATTTTTTAATGGTTCTTTATTACATTCAACAAACAACAAATATACTGGGTACTTTTAACCCAGGGACTATTCTACCCCTGATACAAAGTTCTTTGGTGTCACACTGCAGTGTTATTATCCCTGGGATAAAATCCAAATTCTTTAGCACAGCTAAAGTCTGTTATTTATCTATATTCTTGGCTATTATTTATCTATATTCTGTTATTTATCTATATTCTTGGCTATTGCTCCCCAATAAATATCCTACCATACGATCACATCCAATAGTTCACTATTCTCGGCACATGCCACACTTTCTCTCATCTCTATGTCTTTGTGCCATTTCCTCACCAACCCCTCAACTGGGAGCCAAGCCACTCCTGTTACTGACAGAGCTCGGCTATCACCTCCAGAAACACCCTCATGGTGTCATGAGTTTAGTCCTTTTCCTCTCTGCCTCTGTGTGTTACGCTACTTCCGGATTTATCAAACTCCAACCATTTGTTGACATAACTCTCTCTCTCACACTGAAGACAAGGAATAATCCCGCTTGTTCCTATACTTGAAGTAAGAAGAGAGCCAGTCCTCAGTGAACACAGAAGGAATGAGTTGTTAAAAGCAAAACTGAGAGCTAAGATGGAGAAATGGAAGCACCGGGCAGGACTAGAAAGAGCAGATGGAAAGAACATGCCGGGAAAATTCATCTGGATTAATTCAGGAAAGGCTTATGAAATGTGAAGGAGTCCAACGGGCCCGAGGAATCATCTTCACCTAAACAGCCTGCTCTAACAAGATGCCACGGACTGAGTGACCTCCATAACAGACACGGACTGGGTGGCTTCTATAACAGACATTTACTTCTCTGGTGCCAAGGGCTGGAATTCCCACAGCAAGGTATAGGAAGATTCAGTGTCCCGTGTACCCAGTGGCCTTCTTGCCAGAACCTCACGCAGTAGAGAGAGCTCTCCTGTTTCTTCCTCTTTTTAAAAAGGCCCCAGGGGCGCCTGGGTGGCTCAGTGGGTTAAAGCCTCTGCCTTTGGCTCAGGTCGTGATCCCAGGGTCCTGGGATCGAGCCCCACATTGGGCTCTCTGCTCAGTGGGGAGCCTGCTTCCCCTTCTCTCTCTGCCTGCCTCTCTGCCTACTTGTCTCTGTCTCTGTCTAGATCTCTGTCTATCATAAATAAATAAAATCTTTAAAAAAAAAAAAAAAAAGGCCCCAGCCTCGGCGCCTGGGTGGCTCAGTGGGTTAAAGCCTCTGCCTTCGGTTCAGGTCATGATCCCAGAGTCCTGGGATTGAGCCCCGCCTCCGGCTCTCTGCTCAGCGGGGAGCCTGCTTCCCTCTCTCACTCTCTGCCTGCCTCTCTGCCTACTTGTGATCTCTGCCAAATAAATTTAAAAAAAACAAAACTTAAAAAATAAAAAAAGGCCCCACCCTCAGGATGTAACCTAGTCCTATTAAATCCTAAAGGCTCCAACTCAAAATACTAGCGCACTGAGGACTGGGGCTTTGCCACGTGAATTTGGGGGGGACATATTCAATCTACAGCAGGAATCAAAAAGTGAGATCCTTTAGAAATCATGTAGTTCAATATCCTCAATATGTAAATTAAGAGAATAGAGAACCTTATGAAACAATACGTCTACTCTACTTGCAAAAGACATAAAATACAATTTAGGAAGCAGTTACCTTCGTATTCCTCTTCATTCTCCAGATAATCGTCATCCAGCACATTCAGTAGTCTTAGCACTGGAGTAGGAAGCATCACCAGGTCTTCAATATGAGGGGCTGTTAAGGTTCATCGTAACACGGTTAAATGTAAACTCACCAAAATCAATGGATGAACACTAGGCAAAAGAGCTTGGGAGTATAAGTGAGCTCTGATGTCTTATTTGATTGTAAAACCACCAAGGAAAAATAAAGACGTATGCAACTTACCAAAAGGAATGCTAAAGAATGGGCTGCATAATGCCATTTCAGCAGGAATCCTTCTGCTTGGATCATCATGAAGCATGCTAAAACACAAAAACATGTATCTTTATAATTACTGTCAAATTCTGAAAATGAGGGGCACCTGGGTGGCTCAGCTGGTTAAGTGTCTGCCTTCAGCTCAGGTCATGATCCCACGATCCCGGGATCAAGTCCCACATAAGGGTCCCTGCTCAGCAGGGAGTCTGCTTCTCTCTCTCCCTCTGCCTGCCACTCCCCCTGCTTATGCTCTCTTTCAAAATTAAATCAATAAAATCTTTTAAAAAAATCGTTTGAAAATGAAACCATGAAAGAAAATTAAAATGTCTAAATGTTCATCACAATATCAATTATATTAGCATGGCTTGCTACAAAAAAATATAAAAGCTTTCTTTTTTTCTTTTTAAGATTTTACTTATTTGAGAGAGAGAGAGAGAGAGCACAAGCAGGAGAGGGGCAGAGGGAGGGGGGAGAAGCAGACTTCCACTGGGCAGGGAGCCTGATGCAGGGCTCAATACTAGGACCCTGGGATCATGATCTGAGCCAAAGGCAGACACTTAACCGAGTGAGTCACCCAGGTGCCCCAAAGCTATTTCTAAGTAAATGGTTCAGTAACTCATGATACACACCTATGGCACAATATTATATTTTAAAATAATGTTTCTGATTAACAAATGCAACATGGGAAAGTGATCCATACTATATAACATTAAGTGGGGAAAAAAAAGCTAGACATAAATTTAGGTAATCCAAATTAAAAAAAAAAAACACAAAAAAACAGTAACAGTGGTGAGATGATTTTTGAATTCTATCAAATCCCCCTACAACAGCACAACTTGGAAACAAAATAAAAAACCCATGGATGACATTTACCACAAAACTAAGCAACCCCAATAAATACCAAAATACAAGAGGCTAGGAACAAACCATCATAGTAGTAAGCCTTGCACCATATCGACATCTGTGTGGAAGGAAGCAGAGAAAAGCAACAGATGATCTGATGAAGCAGAGAAAATAACCCAAAATATCCAACAGGTACTGACTAGAAAGCACAGTAAGCCAATTGGAAAAAAGCAACTGTAACTACAAGGGGGTATACATTCTAATTCCAAGTGAATGCAAGAAGTCTTCTGTAAAATCTGAAGGGGTTAGAATAACCTAGACATTATGACTTCTCAAAATGAACTAGCTAAAGCTCCCTCCCAGGGCAAAGTCCCACAGAGAATGGAAATCTGGAAAACGGAATCCAAATTGAGTAGGATAGAGTAAATAAAATTAACAGAGAGAGAGAGAGAGAGATACCAGGAAAAAAGGAACGGAGGAGAAGAGGCAGAGATTTCAGAATAAAAACATCCCTCCCCCCCTTTTTAACATTACATAAAAACAAGAAGAGCCCTCTACAATTAGAAAAGCTATCCCAACTACACCTTCTGTAAGTTTAGGAAATGAATTTCATATAAAAGCGAACCACATAAAAAGCATTACTAACAAAATTATTACACAAAAGACAGAACTGCAAAATTATAGCCCCGAGGCAATGAATGCATGCCAGAAAGACATAAGAACACAGATGGACACGATAACCTACTGTTTCAAAATGAGCAAAAGATGTTTTTTAAAAACGATAAAAGATATGATGACTCAAAATTAGAAAATCTCAATAATTAGGTAATAGAACTCCAGAAAGAATTAGAAATATAATAAAAAAATCACTTCATAAAATAAAGCTATAAGAACTTGAAGGATGAACAAATACAGCGATAGTATCTCAAAGACAGATAGAAGGCAGAAAGGAACACTTTTAAAAATCAAAAAGAAACAGGGATGCATGGGTGGCTCAGTCAGCTAAGTGTCTGCCTTTGGCTCAGATGATGATCCCAGATGATGATCCCAGCTCCTTGTTCACTCAGGAGCCTGCTTCTCCTGCCTGCCACTCCCCCTGCTTGTGTGTGCTTTCTCTGTCCCTGACAAATAAATAAAACCTTAAAAAAAAAATCAAAAAGAATACAAGAGATTAAAAAAAAAAGATTCAAGAGAAATAAGAATAATGAATATTGTCAAAGAAAATCCAATATATGTAGAATAGGAGTGCCTGAAGGAGAAAACCAAAGCAAGAGAACGAATACTAAAAACAGTAATTTAAGAACACCACCCTAAAATAAATGAGCAAAAAGACCTGAAACTATTTTCCTGACAATATCAACCCAGAACAATCAAAATCAAGATATATTCTGGTAAAATCAATAGACTTTTTTTTTTTAAGATTTTATTTACTTATTTGACAGAGAGAGAGAGAGATCACAAGTAGGCAGAGAGGCAGGCAGAGAGGGGGAAGCAGGCTCTCCGCTGAGCAGAGAGCCCAATGCAGGGCTCGATCCCAGAACCCTGAGATCATGACCTGAGCTGAAGGCAGAGGCTTAATCCACTGAGCCACCGAGGTGCCCCAAAATCAAGAGACTTTTAAAAAGATGAAATTGTCCGGCCATCTAGACAAAAAAGACCAACTGATTTTTTTTTTAATATAAAGACAATTAAAAATGTCTTTAGACTTTTCAACAGCAACACTACATGCCAGGATAAAATGGAGTAACATGTTTAAGACACTCAAGAAAAAAAAAAAGAATGTCACTCATTTTTATACCCACATGAATGACTCTCCAGTATAATAAGCACAACTGACCACCGGCAAGCAAGAGCTCAGGGAACATCCATCCTATGGTCTCTAGATCAAACTTCAGAAACTAAAACGATGAGAGACAGCCCCACAAGGACCAGGGGTGAACAGTAATGTGCAGCTGCATATAGAACCGAAAATAATTGCGAGTGTTCAGAGTGTATGGCACATAATGGTTACAGAAACTGATGACACAGATACAACTAATTTTCAAATGAGAAAGAATGGGAAAAGCACATGCAAAAATAATTTCAGTAATCTTCCTAGAATATTATGATTCTGAGAAGTTTTAATGTAAGCTGGAATAAAGCAAATGAGTAATTACAAAATATTCTAATTCTAGCATTCTCTGGGTCCTTAAGAATCATAATTCTTTACATAGTAGGAGAAAGAGATGTGAAATACAAGTTAAATAAAACCTCTGGTCTCAAATTTGAATTGGAAATATCAGTATGAACTACATCCGCTTTAAGGCCTAGAAACAATGACCATCCCAGTAGCAAGGAGTATTCCTAAAACCCAGACTGTTTTTTTAAAATACTATTTCCTACTAAAAGGAATCAGGCTTCTTGGACAAACGGCTACTTCCAATATGGGGCAGGAAATGTATAAGATGAATTGGGAACATCTTGTCACACCAGAGAGCAAAGAAGCTGTAAAAGATAACGAGGTCCGCCGAAACCAACTCACACAGCTCACAGTCATCAAAGATGGGGCAATTTCAGCTCCAGTGAGGATAAGAACTGCAGTCAGTTGCAGTTACCAAATCAAAACACACTGAACTTTCAAGAGGAAATGGTCCCCTTTGGAGGATGACAGGGATCAACTCATTACGAAAACTAGTAAATAAAGAGAGAAAGAATCAAGCATTTATTTTGTCTTTGGTTAACCAAAGGAAGCAGAATGACAGAATGAGAACACCCCTAGTCTGCAGCCCCTAACAAAGTAATGGATCCAAAGTAATGTGAACAGTTACTAATACATAAAACAGAGATGGCTATATTATGTGCCTCCTTATAATAAAAGAACACAACACCATCTACGGTCATGCCAAAAAAAAAAAAAAAAATGTAACCCTGTAGATACAACTACCAATATATAGGAAAACCACAGAAATATGTTACGCTATACAAGGATTAACACAATCAGCAAAATTCAGACTGCAGACAGCTATACTGAGCCAACAACCTAGGTTGTCCAACGAGTAAACAAGGGAAAAGCAGGGTAGGAGATGGAAAAGGATCTTTCAGATTAAAAGAAACTTAAAAGAGACTTTTGTTTAGAAGAGCAACAGTAAACCATAGTGTTTAAGGACACATGCTATAATGAAAACATGGAAGTAATTACCATAAAAGTCAAGGCAGTGGCTACTTTTAGGGAGGAAGAAGGACTGAAAATTAAGATGGGGACACACAGAATTTCTGGGGTAGCTGGCAAAGTTTTATTTCTTGACCTGAATGGTGACTACAAGAGTATTCCTAAGGATTCATGAAGTTACACATTTGTTTTCAGCATCTGTGCTCTATTCTACAATAAAAAATGGTTCAAATAATTTGCATGCATACACAGCAAAATCCATAGAAAAATACTAAAAAAAAAATACCAAAGTGCTAACACTAGAGAGTAGGTTTATAATTTTTATTTTGCTGATCACAATTCTCCATAGCTTCCAAATTTAGTGTTAGCTGCACAATCAAGGGGGGGAAAAATCCGAAATAACAAAGTCAATACTAGCAGCTTTCTGCCCACGGGGCCTGTCCATGCTTTAATAAATCACCTTTTTGCACCAAAAAAATAAAAACAAAAACAAAGTCAATACCAGTATTTATATGATTTGACTTCCAAGTTAGAACCCATTACATAATTTCACAATGCCATCTTTTCCATGTAAAATGCCACTTGTAAATCTAATACCAACCAGATAGTAACAGTTATTGAAAACTAATTGGTAAAACACACAAACATACATGAATAAGTGCAAGTAAAATTTTTAAGTTCTTATCTGAGTGAATTCTGTGGACTGTAATGTCCATTTCCTGGTTTTGATATTGTACTCCAGTTAGATTAGATGTTACCACTGGGGGAAACTGGATGAAGGGTACACACACCTCGCTCTAACATTTTTACAACTTCCCGTGAATCTGTAATTGTTTCAAAATAAAAAGCTCTTAAAAAAAAACAAAAAACAAAAAACCCCCAAAGACCTAGTTGGAAGGTTTATAGGGTCAATATTCCAAAGAAAGAGTAATATTCTACTTGATTGGGAGATCTATCGTTTTGCAACATAACTATTATTTTATTCATTTCTGGTCCATAATGCTAGAAATGTGAAAAGCCAACTATTTGGTAATACACATTATGTCTTATTTTAAAATATCTAATGTGCTTGGACCTACTCAGAAATCAGAAACACAGTATCTGTCCCCAGAGTGCCCAGAAGTAATTATTTAAAGTACAGTACATAGCTACCTTATTTTAAACTTTTTTTTTGGTAGTCCAAAAGCAAACTCAGTCTTTAGTTAGTAAAGACGCTCTTTAAAACCCTACTTTCAAAAAAAGCCTAAAACAAACAAAAACCCCAAACAAACAAAAACCTAATGTCCACCAAGTATATAGGACTGCCAGAGCCACAAGAGACCAAAGATATGGCTGCCAGGAAGAGCCTCGTGATCCATTCAGTAAAATCCAAACAAAAACAAGGACAAAACAAAAATAACCTTTATATGATAAATGTACAGATAAGAACTTAAAATACACACGATGTACCTTTTGATAAGGTCTCTTAGGTGATAGGCTGGGATTGCGGCATTCACCACTGCTTTACTGGCAAATATGTGATCAATAATAGCAGAACTGTTTGCCTAAAAAAAGGGAGAAAAGTCTTCCTTTGGTTATTCAATTCATTCTGTATTTACTGAGTACTAGCCACATAGCACCATACTGTTTGGTAGGTAAAATGCAACAGAAAACACTCTTCAAAGAGCTTATAATCTTACTGGAGGGGATTATATGCATAACTATAAGCCTCTGGAGGAGGAACTTTCTTCTCTATTCTCAGTACCTAGCACAGTACCTGGCACTCTGTATGAATATTTACTAGACGAATGAGTAAGAATACCAAAGCAACCTTTCAAAAATGTAGTTTCATACAAAGTGAGAAAATGAATGTGTGACAGTTGAGTCCGAGTGTCTCGGTGAGGGTCTTTAACTGATTTTCAGATACAAGTACGCCACCAGAGAGTAAGTAATGCAGGATCTAAAAATTGCATCCCTCACATTATTCATACTCTAAATCCTATGGAACATAACTTTTCTCCCTGAGTACTAAGCTGTCTCAGAAGTGTGTACATGAGTAAGAAGACCAGATACGATCCTCATCACTATGCTAAGAACTAGGCATCATTTATTTTTTAACCTCAATTTCTTCTGTAAGAAAAATGCTATTACCCTCATTTTATAGAAAGTAAATCATGGTTCAGTAACCCTAAATAACAAGTAAGAGGTGAAGGCAAGATATAAACCCTAGTAGTTTGACTTCAGAGCCTAAACTCATACTCACTTGGCAATTTTGCCTTCCCAAAGGTGATTAAAATATAAAATACTGTCTTTATTTAGAGGAGTGAATACTGAGGATTTAATATGTATCATACCTCCAAATTACATACAAAAATGTCTGAATGTGACCTAGTTCTGATCAGCTCAGGACCAAGCAGGTACAGTCCAAAGGTCTCAAAGATAATCAAAACTAATGCAAGTAATTGATCTGTATTTGGATTAGCACTGAAGAAAGACTACTCAGCCTCTAGGTTGGGTGAAAGTACCAGTGCAGAATAATGGTACTGGTTTTACTTGCATGGTAGCATTTTTTGCCAAAAGTAAGCATTAGGTACACCCACAAGACTATTAAAGCATTCCTTCCAGGAATTCTTCCAGAAACAGATGACTAAGGGCTGAAAAGAAATAAAACTCTACATGGTACACTAGCCAATACATAAACTATGTATTACTAGATGCTTGAAAAATACTTGTTGCTAAATATGAAAACCAATAATGATTCCTAAACACTGTATTACTTATCAACCTCTAGCCTAAAGGATACTGATACCCTCACAACACTTGGGCCCCACAATATGTTTGAAAACATAATGTAGTTAATTTTCAAGGTACGAACAACAAAAAGTTCATCGTTATGTCAGAGATTTGGAATTTCAAATGCATGTTCCCACAGAAACAATGTTATAAGCAGTACTCACTTCACCAGGATAGTTCATATATGGAATATAAATCAATATTAAGCACTGTGGAACTTGGAGAGAATGCCGAACTCAAACAGGAGGAACAGAGTATGAAGCCCAGGTTTGGAACAGGTAGTGGAATGACCTGAGCAAGTGGTTTGTGTATCTGTGCCTCCAGTTTTTCATTTGTAAAAGAATAACCAATATACTAAAGATATTCAGAGAATTGTCAGGAAATTCAATGAGACTGTGCATTCAAATACTTTTAACTATAAAGGAGTAACTGTAAAGCTTTATGTAACGATTATCATTGAACTTATACTCGTATTAGTAATATTGTAGGATGTAGTATAATTGAATCACTTCTGCATTTCTTCATTCTATCGAGCACTTATTACACATCAGGCCCCAGGCTAAGATCAGCAAGTGTACAACACTCACTAGCACATCTGTCGCTATGAAAACAAATAGTAGCACTGAAGGTATCAAACATGCAGGAAGAGGAGTGTATTAGAGATGAAGTAAACAGCATCCCCAGTGAGAATCATGATAAAGCGAGTACTTTTAAATCAGAATGAAGGACTCCAAACGAAAGCACTGGTACAATGTACCTTCCATTCCTGAGATCTGACTGTATGTTTCAGTTTCATTCCTGAGAACATTTCCAGTAAAATGATTCCTAGGCTCCAAAGATCGACAGCTGAGGTACATTCTGTATCACTCTGCAGGCCAGCCTGGGCCAAGCAATTCTGCAGTTCTGCTTCTGGAGCCCGATACCCGTCTGTCTGAATATACTTCACATCCTAAAGAAGATGAGTAAATATTACAACCAATAAAAAGCTGTTCACTTTCCATCGCCACAGTGTATTTACTTCTCTAAAAGTATAATAAACCACTGTCAAACTGAATGCCAAAAAATTTTTAGTCCTTCCCTACCCTAATTATTTGGCTCATTATCTGGGCACTTCTCACAGGCAAGCCGTACACTCTCCACACAACAGCTCATTTCTTTAGAGAGTCTCCTGTCTGTTAGGCACTGCTGATAAATAAGGACACTCTGGAGGGTTTGCCAGAACTGTTATCTGTGTTCTGCCATGAGACAGAGTGCCAACACTGAAGGCAGCAGTAAGAGTAATTACCCGTTAGTTAATTACCCTACCTAGCCCAAATATCCAACCTTTTTTTACATGGTAGCAATGAAATTCTTTTTATTTGCTTTTTCCCCAAGCATTATTTTATTTTACTTTAAAGATGTTACTTACTTATTTGACAAAGAGAGAGAGATCACAAGTAGGCAGAGAGGCAGGCAGAGAGAGAAGGGGAAGCAGGCCCCCTGCCGAGCAGAGAGCCCGATGCCGATGCCGATGCCGGACTCCATCCCAGGACCCCGGCCGGGATCATGACCTGAGCCGAAGGCAGAGGCTTAACCCACTGAGTCACCCAGACACCCACCAAGCATTATTTTAGATAGAAGTACCTCTAAGTGTTGACCAAAGCACCCCTGTTATTAATTCTTACCTGATTGCCTTCTTTGAAGCTAAGTCCAAAGTCAATGAGTTTAAAACATTCATTCTCTGCACTCCACAATATGTTACGTGGTTTGAGGTCTGCATGGACATAACCCTCATGATGAAGAAAAGCAAGGGCCTCCAGAACATCCCGGGCACAATGCTGTATCATCCACATGGAACAACCCTGATGACTGGAATATAAAAGCAATTCCGATACACTGACATCCAGGAGTTCAAGCAACAGACAGCGTGATGGCACATTTGGAGAGAAGTGGATTGTAAAGACTCCATACAAAGTCACTAGAAAAAGAAACGAGTTATAATGCTTTAAAAATCAGACTCAGAATAAGTTACAACTAACATAGCTACCTTTGCAGTGCAAATCTGGGATAACTCAGATGAGCGTTCACACTTCCACTGCAATTTGTTTCTTCCAAAAGTAAGATTTTTTGGCAACTGGGTTATTTTAATGAAACAAGATGATAAAAGCTTCCACAGCTCAATACTAGTCAAAGATATTAAATATGGCACAATAATCAAATTGTATTTCACTAAGCATTCATAGTAGGTGAATATACACTCAGGGTACCAAGCAAAAATGATTAAAAATAAAATCTAAATATTATGGACTCTTAAGATGGATGTCACAACCTGCAAAAACAAAATTGGAAATTGGTTCTTGATCTAAAATAGCATTCTATAATCTAAATATTAAAAGGGGGGGAATAAGTAAATAAATATTCCAAGATTAAGTCTTTCAAATTGACAATTTAACTAAATCTTGCAGGGATTCAACAAGCCCTCAAGCTTGCAAAAACTGAAAAGAAAAAAAAAAAAAACCCTTTTCACTCTTAAATACCAGGGTTATATACATCATTTAGCAAGCTTTAAAAAAAAAAAAAAGTCAACATTAATGGTTAAGAAATTCTTCTCTAAAGTGGTAATATAAAAAAAGGAACTCTTCAAATAACACACAAATTATGCTTGCCAGGAAGAAAGACATTTCTTTATTAGCCAAAGCTATAACTATAAACTCAGTGTAATGACAGGGAAGACTTTTCATAAATCAATCATCAGTAACCATATATCTTATACTGTGAATATCTAAATCATGTAACATAGTCTTACCAGGGTAAAGGTATAAAGTGTTCCTATTTTCCACACTTCCAGAGGACTCCTTTGTGAATACTGAGTCATTTCTCCCAAATCCATACTAAATATGTATCAGATAACATCTGTACGAGTTATTAGCATTATCACAAGCCCCAGCAGGATTTCTCATTTTTTCCACTGGTATGCAAAGATTCAGAATTTCCATACAAGAAATAACAAATCTAGCCTAGATATGCCTCTTTTCCCTTAAAAAAAGATAACTCTATGCTAATAAGTGCTGCATTCTCCGATGCAAAACAGAACTTAGCTGAGCATCTATTACGTGACACTGGGCAAAGCGGACCACCACCTCCACCCTACCGCAGACAGAATGAAGGGGGATGGGAAAGGGGCCTGGTTCGGGTGGCGACGAGAGGGCCAGACCCAAGTCTCCCCCCTTACGGAAAGGACCCGGAACGCCAGGCTGAGAGGGGGTGTACGGCTGGGCCGGGACCTGGGCAAGAAGAGAAGGGAGCCAGCGGCATTACCGATGTTCCTGTGACCCTGCAACTGCTCCAGCGCCGCCCTCTCTTTGCGGAAGCCATACTCCGCGGCCGAGGCCGCAGCGCCCGTGGTTCCCGGCGGCAAGAACTGCTTGAGGGCGCCGGGGGGCGAGCCGGGAGTGCCGCAGCAGCGCACCCGGTATACCGAGGCCGAGGAGCCGCTCCCCAGGCGGCTCTGTACCTGCCACAGCCGCCCGAAGGCTTCCAGAAACCGCGGCGGCTCCGCGCCCCACGCGCAGCCGGATCCCGCCATCGGTGTGGACGGAGGGCACTGGCGCGGTTGCTGGGGGCAGGCCGGCCGGGCCCGCGGTCACATCCCCGCCGGCGGGACCCGCGGCTCCGCAGGGAGGTGCCTGCCGCCGCCTCTCCGACTGCCAGGACCTCAGGGCGCCATGACACCGGAAGCCGAGTGCACCCGGGTCCAGAAGCCGGAAGTGGGGGAAGAGCCAATCCTGCGGGCCCGAGGAGGCGGGCCCAGAAGGGGCGGGCCTAGAGCTGACAGGAGGTGTTGGGTTTCGGAAAAAAGCCCCGAGCTCTCACGCTCGTTGGAGTGCGTCCTGTTTAAGGCCAAGGCAAAGTGCTTTATCAAACGTTACCAGAAACTAAGACTGGCCCTTTCTCTTGTTGAGGCGCGTCCCTCACCACTGGGAACCTAGGAGAATGAAGCCCAGCCTGCATTTCCCCCAGACGGTATCCCAAGGGAAATAGCCCAGTTACTGCAGGAGGGGGTTCGCCACCGCCGTCACCCCCTCGCCAGGGGGGTGCCTGGAAGCCCAGCCTCTGTGCTCCTGAGTCCACTTAGCCTTATCGGAATGCATGCGCCCTGGGTGAACGTGGACCTTTTACGAATTTGTATGTTTCATGTATTCGTTCAATTCTTTTGCTCACTTAATAAACGTTTACTGAGTAACAGAGGTAGCAAAGAAGAATCCCGATCCACAAACTGGGGTGTGCAATAACTGTAGCCTTCCTTATTTTTCTGCGATTCAACTTCACATACTTCAAGCTCCATTCAGATGGGGCGGCAGAAATTTAGTTTCAGACAATTTGCCCCCATCCGCTTTTCCTCGGGTTTTGCCTAACTTCCCCGGCAGCTGGGGTAACTTCTGTGGTGCAAAATGGAGAGGCAGAGGAACCATCTGCTCTTCGGTATCCTGGGTCATCAGCTCCTCTGGTTGCTGCTGAGATGTGCCTTCTTTCTGTCTACGTGGCCCTTTCCAGGTCTGGAATAGGGAGAGCTCGGTGCCTTTTCCAGCTATTTCTAACAAGCAATACGAGTCTCCCAAGAGCTTGGGATTTTGGAATACAAAAATCGAATAAAACTCATAGGCTTTTCTAACGCTATGAGCACCGGCATCTATCTCATTGTATAAAGGTAAGGCAAAGTGGGGAAACTGGAGAGCAGGGAGAGAACGTAGGTCCTGAATTGAGAAAAGAGACAAAATAGAAATGAACATGGATTTCAAGTAACTTGAGTGGAGAGATTGAATTAGACATGTATATCAATATGATCCAAGGAGTCAAGGTAAAAATGTTCTAAAGGAGTACAGATAAATTGCTAGGACTCTGTAGAAGAACTCTGAGCAACTCACACCTTAGAAAAGTGCGAGTAAAAAGCATCTTGTTCCAGTCTATCCTGTTGAAAGAGCATATTATAATCAGAGAGAGAGTAAATGCTGAACTTGTAGAAGGTGACAAGGTCCTCCCTGTGAAAAATAACCATTGTTAAAATCCATATCTTGGTTACATATAAGCCCTTCTCCTGAATGCTATAAGCGGAAGTTAGCAGTCTGAAACCAATCTCCTGTAAAGCTTGATTTCTTTGTACTTTTCCAACCTTTCTTACATTATGATGTCTTCCCATTGCTCCCTTGTTGACAAACAAGGTAAAGGGACTAAATTGTATAATTGAGCCACCTTCAAAAGTGGTACCAAGAATAACCCAAAACAGATATATTTTGGAATCCCCTTAACAGAAGGGCTGGCCCACATTTTAATTGTTGAGCTCTTGAAAATCCAAATCCTTCTAGCATGAAAGTAGCAACTCTGGTGCCAGTCTCCAAAATGGCCCCAGATGATCCTTGTCTCCTAGTGTTCATAGCTCCTTTCACCTTGAATAGCGCTGACCTCTGTAACCAATAGTATATTGTGGAAATGATGGGGTGTGACTTCCTGGGTCATAAAAAAGACATTGCAGTTTCTACCTTGCTATCTGATCCTTTGTTTTTTGGGAAGCTAGCTGCCATGTCATGGAGACCCTCTGGATTTCTCCATAGGGTGGAATTAAGGAACTGAAGCCTCCTGCCAGCAACCACGTGCCATCTTGGAAGTGGTTTTTCCAGTCCCAGTAAGGACTTCAGATGACTGTAGCTCTGGCTAAAAACTTGACTGCAAACTCATGAAAGACCCCTAAGCTAGAACCTCCCATCTAAGCCATTCTGAATTCAATTCAGCAGAAATTACGTGTGACAATAAATATTTATTATTGTTTCCAATTGCTAAGTTTTGAAGTAATTTTTAAATGTAGCAATAAAAACCTATGAACTAGAAAGGAACAAATATTTAACTAATGTCTGCAAAATTTAACATCATTATAAAATTGCTTTGTAGACCAGTTGCATACATCTGTGCCATAATTAGCAGTCAAAGAATACAGGACTTATAATGCCCATATCAATATAAAACATTGTTATTAAAATTTCTTTTTAATTTTATAAGCAAAACATGATATTTTGATGGTTTTTGTTATTTTTAGAGTATACTTTTTCATACTTTCATTAGATATTTTTATTTTCTCTCCTGTAAGTGTTCTTGCAAGAGCACTTGCTAGATTTCCTTTTTCCCTTTAGTTTCCCTCACTCCTGTTGTCTTTCTGCTTAGATCCTCTCCATTCCACCTGGCCAGGATATAACAGGGAATCACTTGGAATTCCAATTTTTAACTGGGAGGAACCCTCTGCCCCTCTCTAACCCATTCTTTCTTCTCTCCTGAAGAGTATCTCTTTGCAATGTGCCATGGATTTGTGTCACCCCTTCCAAAAAATTAATATGTTGGAACCCTAATCCCTCATATGATAATATTTGGAAGTGAGGGTTGGGGAGGTAATTAAGCCATTAGAGTGGAATTCTCATGATGGGGATAGTCCCTTTTTAAAAAGAGATACCAGAGAAAGGGGCACCTGGGTGGCACAGTCAGCTGAGTGTCTGACTCTTGGTTTCATCTCAGGTCGTGATTTCAGGGTCATGAGATCCAGCCCCATGTGGGGCTCCATGATCAGCAAGAAGTCTGCTTGAGATTCTCTCCCTCACCCTCTTCCCCTCCTCCACCTCTCTCGTGTGTACACACCTTCTCTCTTGGTTATGGGCCATGGGGTTGGGAGAGGTAAGGAGAAAGGGAGGCATCCAAAAGGACTTCCTAGGCTAAGGAAGACCCTCCGGATACTGAAGGACTTGCTATTATCAAGCTAAGGTTGTCCCCTTTCCCAACTAGCAAAACATTAACATTAATATAGTTGGAAGTTTCCTGGAGGAATGTTGCACATGCCATCCAGGAATGTGGCATGGTGGTTGTGGGGGGCAGGGGTGGGGTGGCATGGTGGTGGGGGTGGGGTGTCACCATGTGCTTTGTCCTTGGCTAGCCTTATGCTCCCCTGTCACTTTCATTTATTTCTTCCTTAAATTTTTAAAAAATATTTTAAATTTATTCATTGGAAAGAGAGAACACACGAAAGCACAAGGAGGGGGCAGAGTCAGAGGGAGAGGGAAAAGCACTCCCCACTGAGCTCGGAAGCCTAATGTGGAGCTTGATCCCAGGCCCCTGAGGTCATGACCTGAGCCCAGGACCATGACCAACTGAGCCACTCAGGCACCCCTCACTTATTTCTGTATTTCCATACCTGGACTTAGCCCATCAGAACAAAATAAAACCTTACCTTGACTCCTCCTCAGGGGACTGCAGAGATGCCACAGATGACTAATTGTGTCCCTTGCCACTACTTCTAAATCTTTCCTCCAAGTATTCTGTCCCCTTGTGCTATCTAAGGGACCTGAATCCAATTTCCTTTCCCCCTACCAGTCTAGGGCCCTACGGAAAGAGGAGGTAACAGGTGGTGCAGGAAGTGCATCTAGGAAGTCAGCGCGGGTGGGCCACCTCAGGGAATTCCAACACCTCCGGAAGGCTGAATTTGAAACGGGAATGTCTGGAGACGCTGGGGACTCGGCCGGAGCTGGGAGTGTCCTTCAGAGAGTGCACTGCTGCCCTCTGTTGTTGCACGGACACATTGCAGCCTGGAGGCCCGTCCCAGAGCGTGGCTGAAAGAGGCCCCCACACTCAGGGTACAATGCCGAGAAAGAGGCTTTTCTCCCCAGGCTGTAAAGGGGCGGCTTACCCACTGGGTCTAATCCTGGGATCACTGTCCTTCCCCAAAGGACACAGGAGGGCCGGGCAGGTCCATTGACAGGGCTGCAGCCTCAGAGCCCAGGGAGGGGTACAGGGGCCGGGGAGACAACAACGAATCTGGGACCAAAAGGAAAACATAATTGTGAGAAACTATGGAAACTGAGTTGACAGAGAAACTTACTGTGAGCTGTTCCATGGTGAGGGCCCTTTGAAGGACAATGAGCTCTTTGTAGGAACTGTACAAAAGTACTGTTTCCTATCTGCAGCCCGGTAGCGGCGTCTGCGGCCATCGACCCGAAAGAAGGGGCGAAACTGGACGGAGCTGCCTTTTCCTTCAATCTGCTCCGGAATGGAAAGCCAGAGGAATACATCAAAAAGGCGTGGAAAGGAAAGGGGAGCATCACAGATATGCCTTTGATTAGTCATGGTTTTTCCAATCTTTGCTCTTTCCACTTCTGCCAGGAAAACACACACACACACACACACACACACACACACACAGCAAGGTGGTATGTGTGCATGGAATTGGAAAGCCACACAGCCTGGTATTAGGATCCGACTCCCACAGAGAGGCAGGTGTGGAGGTCTCACATAGCACCTCACAGCTGCCTCCGACTAGCTCTTGTGCGAAAAGTAGGTGCTGAATATTATAGGGGGAAAGAGTGGAAAAACTTATTCCTCAAGGCACGAATGAAAATCAGTCCAGTCTGGACCTTCACAGAGGGGACTCTGGGGCCCAAATCCAGAAAGCTGGAAGGCCCAATGGCTTGAAACCATTCATTTACTTATCCATTATTTCAACAAATATTTATAAAGAACCATTAGATTGGGGGCACCTGGTGGCTCCGTGGGTTAAGCGTCTGCCTTCAGCTCAGGCCATGATCCCCGGGTCCTGGGATGGAGCCCTGTGTCAGGTTCCCTGCTCAGCGGGGAGTCTGCTCCCTCTCCTTCTACCCCCTCCCCGACAGCCCCACCCCCGCTTGTGCACTTGCTAGCTATTTCTCAAATAAACAAATAAAATCTTTAAAAAAAAAGAACGATTAGATTTTCCTTAACAAAGAACTCATAGTGTGGTGAGAGAAGAAGACCCCTCTCCCTCTGCAAGGTGAAGGACTTTGCTTAGAACACTGGGGGGAACTCGTCCCATGAGACTGAAGAGAGTCCCAAGATGGTGACTCTGGGGAAGTGAGCTGATGAAGGGCAAAGCACCCATGACCCCAAGCTTTTCCATTAAGGTGTCAGGACATCATCATAGAAGGAGGAGAGAGGTAGGGGTTGAAAGAAAAAATAAATTCACTGAGAAGCATGCTGGAGAGGAGGGTGGGTTTAAATGGAACAGCCTCTGTCTGTCTCTTAGCGGAATTTGAGATGGGCTCTGTGACAACCTTCTTTAGCAGTTCTGCACTAGATTCATGGTTGGAGAGAGACTAGGGGAAGGAGTATGTCTCCGCACCCCCTGTCGACTGGCCCCAAGAGCTATCCGTCCTGGAAGTTCTGACTGAGGCATGTCAATGCCAGCATTTTGTGAGTACCTCAAACTCACCATATGTTCAACTATACTCCCGATCCCTTTCCCCAGCTTGCTTTCTCCATATTCTTTTCCAGCTCAGTTAATGGAAACTTGGTCCTTCCAGATGCTCAGCCCCAAATCCCTGAGGTCACCCTTGATTCCTCTCTTTTTCCCACCCCCAAAACATACTCAGATTCTAGCCATTTCTTTTTTCTTCCCTGGGCCAAGCCCCCACTGCCTCCTGCCCAGATGATTGAAACAACCTCCCACCTGGTCCCTTGTTTCCACTCTTGCCCTCCAAGAGTCTACTCTCAACATTATGGCCAATGATCGAGTTAGAGCAGACGCCATGTTCACCCACGCCTTTGCTCTCTTGTCTCACTCAGAATTAAAGCAAAAAAAACATAAAATGGACCAGAAAACCTCACATGATTGAGACCCCATCTGACCTCTCCAATCTCCGCTCCTCCCACTGTTCCCCTCATCCACTCTGGCCCCAACACACCAGCCTCTCAAATGTTCCTCAAACACAACAAGTGTCTGTTTTCTTCAGCAGGGGAATCTCGCGGAGCCCTCCGCCTAGAACCATCTTCCTCAGACATCCACATGGCTAACTTGCCCTTTCTTTCAGGTTCCTGCCCAAATGTCACTGAATGGGTGAGAACTTTCCTGAGACCAGCCTGATACAAATTAGTAATTCCCTACTTCCCAGGCTTTCCTCTTACCTTTATGTTGCTTTCATCTTTATCCATAGCATTTTTAATTGCCACAGTGTATATTTTCTTTCTTTCTTTTTTCTTTTTTTCCTTTGCTCCTGCATCAGGCTCCCTGTTCAGAGGGAAGCCTGCTTCTCCCTCTCCTGCTCCCCCTGTCTGTGCTCACTCTCTCGGCCAAATAAATAAATAAATAAATCTTTAAAAATAAATAAAATAAAGTATTGATGGGATTTAGGCAAAGAAACCTGATTGGTGTGCAGTGGAAAATAGTAGATTTGCATTACACCAAACCCACCTGCAAATCCATTTTTTAAAAAAGATTTTATTTATTTATTTGACAGAGAGAGACAGACAGCGAGAGAGGGAACACAGGCAGCGGGAGTGGGACAGGGAGAAGTAGGCTTCCTGCTGAGCAGGGAGCCTGATCCTAGGACTCTGGGATCATGACCTGAGCCAAAGGCAGACCCTTAATGACGAGCCACCCAGGTACCCCCCGACCTGCAAAGCCTAATGAGGAATAGCAGTAACCATTACTGGATATAGCCTGACTTCCCTCATTACTTGAAACCCAACAAGACCCCTTGATTTGCTTTTCCCCCTACTGACGTAAGTGTAATAACTTTTTACTTCTTTTTGCCTCTTGAATCCAGATTTAATGTTTCTAATGAATATCACGAAATTTGGCCTATTTCATAGCCAATAGAAGATTATTCCTTCCTGAATATTTTTACATATTTTAAGTACTCTTTATAGTCTCTGAGCATTTAAAGCATATTTTAGCTAATCTTAATTTTGAATTTATTATATATATATGCAACAGATTTATGGAGATAAGACTTTCATAATTTAAAAGTCATATTATTTTTAAGACTTGTTTTCCCACAGAAATAGAAGGAAAGTGGATTATACATATCTAGAGATCATACATCCACAAGTCTTACAATGTGGTTTTGCTTTAAGCTTGCTTTGTCTTTTGTCATTATTATCTGCAGGATTTAGTAGAGTCCTTTCTACAGTATTTTTTTTTAAAGATTTTATTTATGTATTTAGGAGAGAGAGAGCGCCCACGAGTGGAGGAGGGAGGGGCAGAGGGAGAAGGACAAACAGACTCCCTGAGCAGGGAGCCCGACTCAGGGTGGGGCTCGATCCCAGGACCCTGGGATCATGACCTGAGCTGAAGGCAGAGGCTTAGCCGACTGAGCCACCCAGGTGCCCCATCCAAGTTAACAGTATTTTTATCACACTGACAGACCTTGTCCGTACTACTCCACCTTCACTGGTTTCTTCCCCACAGTGACTAGTTTTTCCGGGTCAGCTTACCTTAGCGCAAATTACTGAACAAATATATAGATGTTAAAAGATCTTAAAAACAGTTTAAACTATGCAATAGTACATGCTGAACTGAAATCATAGGAATCAGAATGCATCATAAAGAATGACGTCAGATCAAGAAACAAGAATTCTGAAGACTGTGAGGAAGATAAAAATTTTATGATATTTATTATAAATAATTTTGTAAAGGTGGCTGCTGACCCTGGTTCAGTTGCTCAAAGAGAGTATCAAGGTCCTGGGCTCTTTCCACACCCCCTTGGGTGTTTTCAGTGGATCCGTTTTGCCCTCGGGCTTGTTGCATCTCAGGGGCAAATGCCTGCTACAGCACTAGGCACATGTTCCGTGAGAGCATTCAGAAGCAGGCAGGAGGGATGTGGCCATGGCAGTCAGTGACGACTCTGTCAAAAGTCTCCTTTTATCAAGAAACAAAATGTTTTTTATCTAATTGGCCAAAACCAACTTAGGAACTAATTGCCAATAAAAGAAAGCTATTACTGAACTTGATTTCAACCAGGCGTGATTCATCCCCTGGGATCTGCCTATTGCTTCCCTGAACAAAATCAGGTTTCTGGGACACCTGGTGGCTCAGTTGGTTAAGCATTCGACTCTTGATTTTGGCTCAGGTCATGGTCTCAGGGTCGTGAGATCTAGCCCTGTGTCTGGCTCTGCGAGGAGTGTTTTTTTTTCTCTCTCTCTCTCAAATAAAATAAATAAAATCTTTTTTAAAAAATCAAGTTTCTGTTAGGAAGGAAGAGGGGAGAAGAGTTATTGCATAGGCAATGAATAGTATATGCCACACCCACGAAAATGTGCTACATGTCACGTAATTCATATCATGTTTCAGTTATTTCTTGCTTCATAACCAAACACTCTAGGAGTTAGGGGTTTAAAACAATGATGTAATATTACTTCTGGTGGTTCTGAGGGTCGATGGGCAGTTCCTCCTTCGGGTCCTTCATATGGTCGCAGTGAGATGGCAGTGAGGACGGCATCATCCAAGGTTTCCCCCATCTTCTGTCTGGCACCTCAGATGTTGGGAACAGCTGGGGCTAAGATGTGTCCCAGTGACTCAGATGGGCTCCCTCCCTCGCAGTATGACAGCCTGAGGACAGCCAAACGGTTTCACAGTGACTAGTTACTTCCTGAACAAATATTCCAAGAGATCTAGTTGGGAGCTGCAAAGCTTCTTATGATCTAGCTTCAGAAGTCACCCCATGTTACTTCGACTGCAGATTGTTGTCAAAGCAACCACATTCCGCCTCATATTCTCAAGCAGCAGGGGAATGGGTTCCTCCTCTCAGTGGGGGAATGGCTTTCTCCTACAGGGGGGGAAGCAAACCACAGTGTCCATCTTGCAAACCAGCAGACGTCATAGCATAGCTCTGGATGAAATGTTTGTGTCCCCCCAAAGTCACAGGTTGAAATCCCAATCCCTCAGGTGATGGTATCAGGAGTTGGGGCCTTTGGGAGGTTGGTTAGATTACAAGGGGGTGAGGAGTGTGATTGCCGCGCCTTATAGAAGAGACCCCAGAGAGCTCTCACTCCTTCTGCCAGGGGGGAAACACGTCAAGAAGGGAGCTGTCTGTGAATCAGGAAGCGGACTTTCACCGGACACGGAACATGCCAGCACCCTGATCCTAGCCTTCCAGCCTTCAGATCTGTGAGAAATAAATTAAGTCCCCCCAGTCCACGGCATTTTTGTTACAGCAGCCCTATGGAACCAAGACACATTCTGTGTATTCTGATATTTTGACCTTGGGGGCCTTGCTGACCCTGGAGGGACGGCCCCTCTCAGGACTAGCCAACTCCTTCATGTAGGAAAACAGCTTGCTGTGCTTTTGAAATACAAGCCAACCAATCCAGAACCCACTGCCCCTCTATCCCCTCCTTGATCTCACCTCAGTCCTATGGACCCAGGGCCAGGTATCAGGCAACTGGCCACAACTCTTTAGCCTCAGAGCCGCTGATATCCTTCAAACTAGCCAATCCCAAACCTACTGTCCTGCCTTGCCTGTCCTCTCCCAGGGAAACGGGGATGGAGGCTCTGGCCAGGGGTCCCTCCCTTTCTGCCGCCCCTTGACCTACCACAGTACTTTTCCATGTGTCCCCCCTCTCTGTCTCCCATGGAGTGGCATGACCCTCCCCTTGGAAATGGTGAGTAATAAGCTTTCTCCAACAGTAGTCATCTCCCAATCTGTGAGTCTTACTGAATCTCACTTTCCTATTAATACACTATATTTTAAAATGGCACCACACTTGGATGTGCCAAATTCCTAAGATACTCAGGATCATGAGGAATAAAAACACTTTTCCCCGGAGAATCCACATCCCTGGGCAGTAAGTACCTTCAGCTGCCTAGAAACCTGAAGAAGAGGAGACAGGGAGAGGGCAGAGGCAGTCATGTGGTGTGGAGGGTGTGTGTGTGCATGTGTGTGTGTGTGTCCCTTTCACAGCACTTTCCATGCCTTCTCAGAGCATTTCTCCAGGGTCCCGGACAGTTCTGCAGACTCTTCTAATCCCAGCCCCTGAGAAAAAGAAATGGGTCATCTGAGGTTACTCAACCATCAGCCAGGATCCATCTATAGGTGAGTTTGGGTGCTGAGATGAAGCCGTCCTTTGCTCTGGAGTTGTTCTGAGGGCCTTGGGGTTTACTTCTCTAGTTTGAATTCAGATAGAGCCAGCCAGGGGGTTGGGGGATACAGGAAGAAGGAGGTGAAAGAATTGGGCCAAGAGGAAGTAACATTCATGTCTGGCCTGGAACGTCAGAATGGGACCTTATATAGAACTAAGGTCATGGCTGGCAGATGTCTTTAATTAACATGAAGTCATAGTGGAGTAGGATGGGTCCTTAAGCCAGTATGACTGGGGTCCCTATAGGAAGACAAGAAGAGTCACAGAAGAGCAGAGCGTCACAGGAAAACACCGGGAGAACCTCATGGATAACAGGAGCAGAGCTTGGAGTGATGTGTCTACAAGCCAAGGAATGATAAGGATTTCTGGCAAACACCGGAAACTAGAAGAAACATAGAAAGACTCTTATGGGTTTCGGAGGGAGCATGATCCTGACAATACCTTGGTCTCAGACTTGTAGCTTCTATGAGCAAATAAATTTCTGCTGTTCTCAACCACCCAGTTTTTGGCACTTTCTCGTGTTAGCCCTAAGAAATTCATACAGGGAGGAAACGAGAAGTCTACTCAGGGAGATTTCTGGCCCCACTGGCCATGTCAGTGACCCTGGAGGGCCACTTTTAATAAGAGTCATCCAGTTCCCAAGGTCTTGAGAAGACCTTTCCAAGCTTGTTATCAGTGATGTTCCTTATGTCCCCACGTAGTGAAGCCCCATTGAAATGTGAGAATATTCTAGAGGTCTTTAAAGTGATGTTGGCCCTTTAACAAATTGGAATGCTGGACTGGATGTAGCAGAATTTGAAGAGGGGGGTGTCTCTGCACTCTTTCGGTATCCCTCAGGCTGATGTTTCCTGCTTTTCTTCTTTTGGTCTGATGAGAGCAAGAGCTAGACACACAAGAAATTAGCTGATGGTATTAACCAACTCTCCTGCAGGAGCCTTTGGGAAAAATATACCAGCTCCCCCTGTGACTTCCATTCACAGCAGGAGGGATTGATTCAGTTTGTGAAATTATGTTTCTTATAAGCACAGAAGATGAACTTCTACAGGACCGTCTCTTGCTGCCACACACACGAACCCTGAGGAATGTCAGACAGAGGGTGCCTGGGTGGCTCAGTCGGTTAAGCGTCTGCCTTCTGCTCAGGTCATGATCTCAGAGCCCTAGGATCGAGCCCCGCATTGGGCTCCCTGCTCCTTGAGGAGCCTGCTTCTCCCTCTCCCTCTGCCTTCCCCCTGTTTGTGCTCTCTCTCTCTCACACACATTAAAAAAATAGAATTAGCTGTGTATTAAAAGGAAAAAAAAAAGAAATGTCAGGCAGAAACTAGTATTTCCAGTTGGGCTGTGGCTGGAGCTAGAAATGGCCAATAATTATAACTGCCTTCCTGCTGAGATATCACTGCTCCCCATCTCAGGGGTTGGGCTTCCACCCAGGGCCAGGAAACACAGCTAAAAAGGTGGCAGAGAAGACAAAACCCTGTCACACACCTGGGCATCAAAGCAGACATCTGCCATTTCCTCAAGCTGACCTCTTAACCACCATAATTCTGTTTTTTGCTTCTGATGGTCACTGACATTTGCCTTGGTAACTTTCAATTCTAGCTCTTCCTTTGATCATGTCCCTAATGTGATAACTCAATAACGATCCTCCGCAGCCCGCCCTGGATCCTGTGTATTTGTTAAGTCACCTGACAAAAGAGATGGCACAGATGGAATGAGCACTGACTGCTAATCAGTTGACCTCAAAGTAAGGAAGGTATCCTGGATTGTTGAATGGGTCCAGTGGAATCCCAAGTGTTCATAAAAGTAGAACACAGTTGGTGATTAGAGACCAGAGGAGGGAAGCAGAGGAAGTGTTTGAAGTGTGCAAAAGAGATTTGACCCGCCATTGCTGATTTTGAGGATGGACAAAAGGAGTCACAAGCCAGAAAGACTCTAGAATCTGAAAAGAGTCCTCAACTGATAGCCAACAAGAAAGTGGGTGGCAAGTCCCACAACTACATGAAACTGAACTCCACAACCATCTGAATGAACAAGAATATGGACTCCCCTCCCAGAGCCTCCAAGAAGGAACACAAGAAGGAACTCCAAGAAGGCTGACATCTCTATTTGGGCCTTATGAAAAGCTAAGCGGAGAACCAGTCAAGCCGGCCAGACTTAAGACCTAAGAAGACTGAGATAATGAATTTGTGTGGTTTTAAGGCACTAAGTTGGTGGCAATTTGTTACAGCAGCATTAAGAAACTAATATACTTCACAAATCTGGTTCCCTCGGGAAGTAAAACCTGTGGATGATGAAGTAGATACCCTAAACTCTTCTCTCTCCACTCATCTGTCTTTACACCGCAGACTATGATCTACTTTACTGTGATTAGCCCAGCAGCAAAGCATTGTTGCAGGAAAAGGATTTTAACCTCATTTCTTTCATGTTGCTCCAACAGAACTCAAGCCTGTTCACTTAAAGGAAACTGGAAGGGGGTGGGGGTGGAAAAAGCTACCTAATGTTTACTTGCCTAATGAGCAAACTTCCTAATCCTATTTTCTCCTAAAATTTATACTCACCAAGTTTACCTTTTATTTTTTTTTAAAGATTTTATTTATTTGACAGACGGAGATTACAAGTAGGCAGAGAGGCAGACAGAGAGGGGGAAGCAGGCTCCCTGCAGGGAGCCTGATGCGGGGCTTGATCCCAGGACCCTGGGATCATGACCTGAGCCGAAGGCAGAGGCTTTAACCCACTGAGCCACCCAGGTGCCCCTACCTTTTATTTTTGACTGGAGTCTCTTAGCGCCTTTTGAGATTTTTGTTTGCAGTCTTCAGGGATTTCTTTTTCATTTTATTTACTTTATTTTATTTATTAAATACTTATTTATTTAGGTATTGCAATTTAAAAATAAAGTGATGCATATAAAAATGATTTTCCAACGTATAAAAGAGTTAAAGGAGTGAAATGAATATACAGTTGACCCTTGAACAACACAAAGGTTAAGGGTACTGACACCCTCCGCCCCAAGCAGTCAAAATCTGCACATAACTTTTGGCTCTCCCGAAACTTGATTACTAATAGCCTACTGTTGACCAGAAGTCTTACCTATATCACAAGTGGCCAATTATCACATAATTTGTATGTTGTATGTGTTATGTATGATATTCTTACAATAAAGTAAGCTAGAGGAAAGAACATGTTATTAAGGAAATCATAAGAAAGAAAAAATACATTTGTAGTACTGTGCTGTTTTAACCAAAAAATCGTGTATATATGTGGACTGGCGCAGTTCAAACCCACGTTGTGTGGGGTCAACTGTACCACCTGTGTTTACCTATTAAATAGCTCAAAAGTTTACCTGTGTGTCATAGGTCTATGTAAATAGTCTATGTAAATACTAATATAATACCACTAATAAGCAATAATCAATAATCAATAGTTATAACATGGCTTTTCTTTTTAGTATGTTCAGTTAGCCAACATATAGTACATCATAAGTTTTTGTTGTAGTGTTCAATGATCCATTGGTTGCATATAATACCCAGGGCTCATCCCAAAACATGCCCTCATTAATACCCATCACCCGGTCACCCCATCCCCCCAACACCATCCCTTCTGTAACCCTTAGTTTATTTCCTAGAGTCCAGAGTCTCTCATGGTTTATCTCCCTCTCTGATTTCTTCTCATTCAGTTTTTCCTCTCTTCCCCTGTGGTCCTCTGCTCTATTTCTCATGTTCCATGTATGAGTGAAACCATATGATAATTGTCTTTCTCTGCTTGACTTATTTCACTCAGCATAACCCCCTCCAGTTCCATCCATGTTGATGCAATGGTGGGTATTCATGTTTTCTGATGGCTGAGTAATATTCCATTGTATATATGAACCACGTCTTCTTTATCCATTCATCTGTTGAAGGGCATCTCTATTCCTTTCACAGTTCTGCAATGGCCATTACTACTATGAGCATTAGGGTACATGTGCCCCTTCATTTTACTACATCCGTATCTCTGGGGTCAACACCTAGTAGTGCAATCCCTGGGTCCTCTATTTTTACCGTCTTGAGGAACCTCCATACTGTTTTCCAGAGTGACTGTACCAGCTTGTATTCCCACTAACAGTTTCCCTTTCTCCACAATCTTGCCAACATTTGTTTCCTTTCTTGTTAATTTTGGCCATTCTAGCTGGTGTAAAGTGGTGTCTCATTGTGGAGATTGGTATTCGTATTTGTATTTCCCTGATGGCTGGTGATGTTGAACATTTTTTCCTGTGTCTCTTATCCATTTGTTTAACATGGTTTTTAAAAACTTATTTAAAGACTGATGGGAGGAGGGATGGGGTTAACCTGTAGTAGAGAGATTGGAGGAAAGCCGATAAACCAAGTTTTGATGAAATCAGAGAGCAGTGGAAACTCAACATCGTTGTGGAAACATTGACACACTATTAGTAGATGGAGTTATTACATCCAAATGGGTAATTAATTATAGTTACAGATGAATAATTAATTATAATCCCAAAATCAATGGTGATAGTATTCAAAGCAATTAAAAACTCAAAGGCCATACGTCTTTGTATCTATTAGAATCCCTTTTGCTGCAACAAGGAATCCCAACTCAAATGCTTCAATGGGAAGGAAACTTATTCTCTTACCTGACTGAAAGTCCGGACGAGGGAGAAACAGGAGGTAAAGCAGCTCAGTGTAATTGTCAAGGACCCAGATCCTCTCTTTCTCCGCTCTGCCCTTCTCAGCAGGCAGCCTGGATTCTATGGTCCCAAGATGATTGCCAAAGGCCCAGGCATCCCATCCAGACACACACTAGACAAAAGAATGGACAGTCTTGCCTAGAATTTCTTACATACAAACAATAATAGCCAACTGAGCCCTAACTAAGTGCCAGGCACATTATGCTTATATCTTCATTTAGAGCCATCAACAACCCTACTACACCATTCACATAGCTGGCTCTGCCTTAAAGTCCTGGAGAGTTCAGAAATACTAGGATTCCCCCTTAAATCATGTTCAGTGAATAATGCTGGTTGGAGGGGTTAGCTATTGGAGGAGACAGAGTGCTATGCTCTAGAATAAGATACCAGGCACTAACTGGAAGGCCCTACACTGTCTTCCCAAACAAGGCATCTTGTGATAAGCACAACACAAGCACTCACCAGGCTGCTGTGGTCAACAAATACCTGGATCTTCTGGCCTTGACTTCCACTGCCCAGTTTCTATACGGCTACTTATTCATGCAACTATGTAGCTCATATTTATCTTTATGCTCCCTTGGACTTGACATCAGAATTTTACCTGTAAGGCTGGATTTATTTGACATCCTTCTTAGAAAATAAAAACAAAATACCAGTTAGCTTATGATAAAAGAAGGATGACAAAAAGAAAATGACAAAAAACTCAAGAGAGAGGAAGGCAAACCAAGAAACAGACTCTCAACTCTAAAGAACACGCTGATGGTCACCAGAGGGGTGGGGGGAATGGGTGAAACAGGTGATGGATGGGGATTAAGGAGCCCACTTGTCATGAAGAGCACCAGGTGTTTATGGAAGTTTGAATCACTATATTGTACACTTGAAACTAATACTGTACTGTATGTTAACTAACTGGAATTTCAATTAAAAAAATTTTTTTAAATGACAAAAAACCCAAAAGCAAGAGTGTAGCCAGACCTAAGAATTCATTGGCTCCAAGAAATGAAAATCCCTGGGAAACTAAGTAGGACTGTCTCTCTCTGTTTTCTTCCAGTTTTATTGAGATATAATTGATATGCAGCACTGTATAAGTTTAAGGGTATAGCACAATGACTTAACTTACATACACTGTAAAATGATTGTCATCATGAGTCTAGTTAATATCCATCATCTCATAGATACCAAAAAAAAAGGAAAAAGAAAAAAATGTTTTTCCTTGTGATGAGAACTTTTAGGATCTACTCTCTTAATAACCTTCCTATACACCATGCATCAGTGTTGGCTATGGTCACCATGTCTGCATCACATACCCAGTGCTTACTTATCTTGTAATTGGAAGTTTGTACCTTTTGACCACCTACATCCAATTCCTCCACCCCTTACTTTTGGTAAACAGAAATCTGATCTCTTTTTCCGTGACGTTTTTTTTCTTAGATTCCACATCTAGGTGAGATCATACAATATCTTTCTCTGCCTGACTCATTTCACTCAGTAAAATGAACTTGAGCTCCACCCATGTTGCAAATTTTAAGATTTCCTTCGTTTTTGTGGCTAAATAATATTCCATTGTGTATATACACCACATCTTCTATATCCATTCACCTGCTGATGGACGCTTACATTTTTTCATGTCTTTGCTACCGTAGATAAGGCTCCAGTAAACATGGGGGTGCAGGTATTTTTTCAAAATACTGATCTCCTTCAGATATATACCTAGAAGTAGAATGACTGAATCATATGGTAGCTCTATTTTTAGATTTCTGGGGAACCTCCATACTGCGTTCCATAATGGTTGTACCCATTTACATTCCCACCAATAGTGCACAAGGATTTCCTTTTCTCTACATGCTCACCAGCATTTGTATATCTTATCTTTTGGTGATGACCCTTTTAGTGAGTGTGGTGATACCTTGTTGTGGTTCTGATTGATATTTTCCTGATGGTCAGTGATGTTGAGTACCTTTTCATGTACCTGTTGGCCATTTGTATATATTCTTTGGAGGAATGTCTATTCAGGTCCCTTCCCCATTTTGAAATCAGACTAGTTAGTTTTTTGCTATTGAGTTGTATGAGTTCCTTATATATTCAGATATTAGCCACTTATTAGATGCATGATTTGCAAATTTTTTTTTCCACTCAGTAAGTTGCTCTAGTAGGACTATCTCTTGACTCTGCTCCTTTCCATGAGTCTACTTCATTCTTCATTTTGTGGACCAGTTCTCTCTCTGCTCCTCTCTGCTGAGTCCACAGCAAAAAAAAAATGTGCCCATTATATACCCATTCCTAGAGAACTCATTTCCATTCTTATTGCTACTCTCCATCCCCCATGCCTCTCTCTCCCTTCTTTTCTTCATTTCCTCCAAATTCCTTGGTTTGGATTTCTGACTAGTCCATCTTAGGTCAGCAGCCTACCCTTTGTCCAATCAACTACAGCTAGGGAGGGACAGAGTCACATTCTATAAACGTGACTCTAGGCTTTGATTGCCATGGATGAAAGAAGGGGAATCCATGTAAGAAACTAAAGATATTGCTGTGCATTGTACAGCTATTCCCAGAGGTGACATGGATCAAAATAACATGAGAATGGAAGACTTTTTTAAAAAGTTTTTATTTATTTGACAGAGAGGGAGATCACAAGTAGGCAGGGAGAAGGGCAGAGGGTGGGGGGAAGCAGGCTCCCTGCTGAGCAGAGAGCCCGATGCGGGGCTTGATCCCAGGACCCTGAGATTGTGACCTGAGCCGAAGGCAGAGGCTTAACCCACTGAGCCACCCAGATGCCCCAAGAATGGAAGATTTTTTATCATAAAAGTTTTTCAACACATGTGAAAACAGAGCCATTAATATAATGAACCTCACCATCACCCAGCTATGGATATTTACTCACATAAGCACAATAAATACTATTACTATGCCTAACAAAATCAACAATATTTCCTTGGTGTCATCTACTATCCCATCAATATTTAAATTTCCCCAATGGCAGGAAACTTTTTTGTGTTTGTTTTTTCCAAACAGCATCTAAACAAGATCCTCATGTTACATTGGTTTTATGCCTCATAAATCTCTTTTCAAATAGCACAGTTTTCCCCTTCCCCTTCTCTGACTCGATTTTTATGATGTTGACCTATGAAGAAACCATGTTAGTGTTTCCTAACAAATGTACCATATACTGGCTTTTATCTGTCTTCTTCCTCATTATGATCTCATAAATAGAATTTATTTTAAAAAGTCTTGATTTATTTCAAGTTCAACATGTTTTGAAAGTATACTTCATAGTGAGGCTGTGTGTTTCCTGCTGCTTCAAGTTCATGGTCATTTAATGTCTAGTTGTCCCACTTTTAGTTATGCTGACTGATCAGTGGACTCGAGTGGTAACAGTTTGATTTCTTCCTTGAAAAGGTCATTATCAAACATTTGCCAAAATTTTCACCCATTGACTACTTGTGCCTGAATTATTTATTTCATTGGGTGTAACAAAATGGAAGTGAGATGATTCTCTCGGGGCGGGGGACGGGGGGCAAGTGACTATGTACCTTTCCTTGGTTTGGTCAGATTCTCCTCCATTGGATATGTAACCATTTTGTAAGCCAACCAACAATGTACAAGATAGTATTATTACATTTCACTCCTGCATGACCAACCCAGTATGTTTTCAAAGTCCTGATCTTCACCAATATGATAGGTGAGTTGTTATCTCAGTGTATGATAGGTGAGTTGTTATCTCAGTGTAGATTTAACTGGCGTTCTCTTATGATGAGTGAGGTTGAGGGGACTAAGTTTTGAAAAAGAAGAAAAAAAGGCAAGATGGCCCCAGTGATGATAAAGATTTTGAGCATGTACCAACTTATTTCCAACCTTTGTTTGAAAAATATCCTCACACCAAGCTTGATACCCAGTTTCCTCTTTTACCAGTAAAAATTCTTTCCTCCCATGTCATAATTCCTAGGAAATTCAATAGCACATGACCCTAGGCTGCACGGGATAAATTAGGATTTGAAAGCATAGCTGTCTGATAGCAAGTTTCTTGAAGAATGTCACTTCATTACACCAACAGCAGAGCAGTGGAATTTCCAAAGAACAAAAATCTGCTACAAGGAAGTTCAGTGTAAGACAGATTCCCATGAGTAGGTTGAATAATCTTCTGGTTAAGAAGGCATTAAGAGAAGTAAGGATGAATCGTGAGCACATAGTTCTTATTTTTATAAATATGTAGTTGAGATATGTAGCAAGCTCTGTAGATATTTGAATAGTGCAGCTACATACAGAGAGAAATTCACATATGTTTAACCAATTGCCATTACACAGTAGTGATTGTGGGAGTTAAGTAAATATGATCCAGTTTAAAACACTGGATTACAGGGACGCCTGGGTGGCTCAGTTGGTTAAGCAGCTGCCTTCGGCTCAGGTCATGATCCCAGCATCCTGGGTTCGAGTCCCACCTCGGGCTCCTTGCTCGGCAGGGAGCCTGCTTCTGCCTCTGCCTCTGCCTGCCACTCTGTCTGCCTGTGCTCGCTCGCTCTCTCTCTCCCTCTCTCTCTGACAAATAAATAAATTAAAAAAAAAACACACTGGATTACAGATGGGCTCACATGGCTTATTCTGCCTGAAATTAATTAATTAAAAATATGTAGATGGTTTGATTGCTCAAAAAAGCCTTGGAGCACATGAAAAAGTGCTGAAATACAAATCAGAGAAATACAAATCAGGGAAATACAAATCAAAAAATCAGGGAAATATAAATCAAAACCAAAGCGAGACTCCACCTCACACCAGTCAGAATGGCTAAAATTAATAAGTCAGGAAACTGCAGATGTTGGTGAGGATGCAGAGAAAGGGGAACCCTCCTACACTGTTGGTGGGAATGCAAGCTGGTGCAGCCACTCTGGAAAACAGTATGGAGGCTCCTCAGAAGGTTGAAAATAGAGCTACCCTATGACCCAGCAATTGCACAACTAGGGATCTACCCCAAAGATACAAAAGTAGTGGTCCAAAGGGGCACATGCACCCCAATGAATGACATGGATGGGACTAGAGGGTATTATGCTAAGCAAAATAAGTTGCTCAGGGAAAGACAATTATCATATGATCTCACTGATATGCAGAATTTGAGAAACAAGACAGAAGATCAAAGAGGAAGAGGGAAAAAATGAAACAAGATGAAATCAGAGAGAGAGACAAACTGTAAGAGACGCTTAACCTTAGGAAACAAACTGAGAGTTGCTGGAGGGGAGGGGCTGGGGAGATGGGGTGGCTGGGTGATGACACTGGGGTAGGTGTGTGCTACGGGGAGCACTGTGAATTGTGTAAGACTGATGAATCACAGACCTTGAAACCCTGAAACAAATAATACATTATATGTTAATTTTTTTTAAAAAGGCCTTGGAGGAAACAGAGATGTTGATCAAAGGGTACAAACTTACAGTTATAAGATGAGTAAGTTCTGGGGAATCTAATGTACAGCATGCTGGTTATAGTTAATAACAACGTGTGACACACTAGAAAGTTGCTAAGAGAGTGGGTCTTAAATGTTCTCATCACAAAAAAGAAATGGTAAACCGGTGACAAGATAGAGATGTTAGCTAATGGTATGGTGATAATCACCTTGCAATGTATAAATATACCCAATCAATGCATTGTACACCCTAAATTTACACAATTGTGATCTGTCAATTATGTCTCAATAAAGATGAGAGGAAAGAGGCTTTAGAGATTACCCTTAGGGATGGGGCACCTGGGTGGCACACTTGGTTAAGCATCTGACTCTTGGTTCAGCTCAGGTCGTGATCTCAGTGTGGTGAGACGGAACCCACATTGGCTCCTCACTCAGAGTCGGCTTGTGATTCTCTCTCCCTCTCCCTCTGCCCCTCTTGCTCATGCTCTCTCTCTCTCTCTCTCTCAAATAAATAAATAAATCTTAAAAAGAAAAGAAATTACTCTTAGGGCTAACTCTGACCCTCAGATAACAGAAACCGCCTTTCCCAAGAACATCAGCTGGTAGATATCTATCTCGGTAAAAAAGGTTCAGGAAGGAAGGAAGGAGGGAAGGAAGAAAGGTAGGAAGGAAGGAGGGATGGAGGATAGGAAGGAAGGAAGAAAAGAAAGGGGAGGAAAAAGGATTTTTCATCAATACCAGCTTGTCTAAAGAGGGCTCAGTGTCTCTGACTGGATAAACTCTTCTTGGTCTTTCTTCATGGGGACACATCACTGCTGCCCGCCAAAATGGGAACTTCAAAGGATCTGAGGATATTCAAACCAAAGTTCCTGTACTCTTTTCTTCCACCAAGAGGTTCATCCCTGAACTAATTTTGCATACTCAAATATCCCTCCCACCTGCACCGGCTCCTTCTCCTAAAAGCATAATGCCAGAAGATGTTAACAGCAGCCTTTGTTCATCAATGGCTAGGAGCCTCAGTCAGGGACAGGCTGTCATCCCCCATCATGCTCAATTGCTTTCTATTCCCATTTTTCGGAAAAGAACATCTTCCATTGCTCATGCCATTCGACCCATAGAAGTCCTACCTTTTCAATTGTCCCATTACATCAGGACAGACGTGGACTTATTCAGCATCTGTGCACTTCTCTAGCACCTGCTCTAAGCTGAACAGATCATAATCAGAGGCAGCTTCAGCAGGCCATGGGCATCCATCACAGCAAAAAGCAGTGGGGTGCTCTCTGAAAGGAATACCAGCAGCCAGAGAAGGTAAAAAATGGATTTATGGTGCTATACAGGGCTGCAACCCAGGTCCGGGTAGCTCAGCGTCAGCCCTTCATCCCCCGCCATCAACATCACGGAGGATACTGTGGCTCAAACTGCTCTCACATACGTCTGTGAATCACACTAGGGTCATTTACAGGCTGACATGTGTGGTCACTTCATCACCCCACCCTTCTCACTTCCTGAATCTTGCAAAACACTCTGAGTCCTGCAGAACCACCTTGTCTCACTCCTACCAGCCAGCAGAAGAGCAGCTCCCCTAGGCGCCCTGAGGCCGCTTCCTGCAGTTCCCTCCTTGGAGCCGGCCCTGAACTTGGGGATGGATTACAGGGCTCCCAGCAGGCTCCCCGTGGATCTGCCCTATTACCACGGCCCTCTGTCCAAGAAAGACTGTGAGACCCTGCTGCTGGAGGACGGGATAGACGGCAACTTCCTGATTAGGGACAGCGAGTCCATGCCGGGAGTCCTGTGCCTTTGTGTCTCGTGAGTAGTCTCAACCTCCACACATTCTGAACCTTACCCCGAGTGTGGTCCTGATAGCTGAACGCAAAAGAAGTTGTACTGCGCTCTGACCTTGCAGCCCCAATGAGCAGAATGAGATAAAGTGAGGCGGTGCTGGACGAGCGTGCAAGGAGTGGGTCTGTCCCAGCTCTGCCACCTGCCCTTCTCTCCCTGGAGTAAATGCCACCCCAGCAGGACCCTCTGCAGCAGGACAGGGAGGGGGGTATAGCAACGAAGACAAGGGCTTCAGGAAGCATGAAGGTGAGGGGATAGAGAGAAGGTGCCTGGACAGGTCAGCTCAGTTGCTATAGAAAAGGCTCGATGTCCTTTATGAAATTTTTATCTGAGAGACTAAGTGGTCGCATATGTTCTGCCAGTTCCGCCTGTGACACTTACAGTGTGATTTCAAATTGTGTTAGGTTTGTAAAGAGTCTCAACATGCATCATTTCCTTTTATCCTTCTTATAGCCTATCAGTGCAGGCATAAGAATTTTCTAGATGAAGAAACAGACATGGATTTCTCAAACGACTTGCTTGTGTTAAAATGCATCTGGCACTTCCAAAGCGTTTTGTATGAAGTTCAAGAACCCCTCTGCTGAAGGGGCTTGTTTAGTCCCATTTAGAAAATGGGGGGGGGGGGGAACCTGGGTGGCTCAGTTGGTTAAGTGTCTGCCTTCAGCTCAGGTCATGATTCCAGGGTCCTGGAATTGATCCCCATGTTGGGCTCCCTGCTCAGCCAGGAGTCTGCTTCTCCCTCTCCCTCTGCTCCTTCCCCTACTCCTACACACACACACACTCTCTCTCTCAGATAAATAAATAAAATCTTTTAAAAATTTTAGGACATTGGGGAGGCTATGTGCTATGGTTAGTGCTGTGAAGTGTGTAAACCTGGCGATTCACAGACATGTACCCCTGGGGATAAAAATTTGTTTATAAAAATAAAATTAAAAAAAAATTTTTTTAAAAAGGGGCACCTGGGTGGCTCAGTGGGTTAAGCCTCTGCCTTCGGCTCAGGTCATGATCTCAGGGTCCTGGGATCGAGCCCCGCATCAGGCTCTCTGCTCAGCAGGGAGCCTGCTTCCCCTCTCTCTCTCTGCCTGCCTCTCTGCCTACTTGTGATCTCTCTCTCTCTGTGTCAAATAAATAAATAAATAAATCTTTAAAAAAATAAAAAATAAAAAAATTTAAAAAGAAAGAAAACAATCTTGAACAGGTATCAGTGGGAACCTACTATCTTTAAATGCTCTGTTTGGAGAGATCACTGAAATTTTTCTTGTGCCTGCTAAGGGAATTAAAACCGAAGTGTGTCTATGAATGTGCTTCAGTGCTTCTGAGAGTGAGGACAAAAGGGACTATTGTGACTAACAGGATAGGCAGAAAGATCCCTTTTCTTTGTTGTAGGATACCAGGAATGCAGGTGAAAGGAAAGTAGTCTGAAGGGGTTAGTCGTTGGAATTTTCACGTTACCAGTGATGATGAAGGTGTTTTCATATATTTTTTAGCTGTTGGTAATTCTTCTTTTGAGAGTTGCGCAATCATATTCTTTACCCATTTTTAGGGGAGTTGTTTATCATCTGTTCTCTGTTTTCATCCCTCAGTTCCTACGCATGAAGGTAAAACATTTTTTTTTCTCCAATAAGGACATATGCACAAAAGAAAACTATAGACCAATTTCAATTTCAATTAATATCCATTTTCAAGAAGTTACTAACAAAACAGAAGCCAGTAACACATTAGAGGAGAAAATACACCATGCTCAAGTTCAGTCCATTCCAAGAAGTCAAGCATGGTTCCACGTTGGGTAAATTAGTAGTTTAATTAGGTATTAGCAGGTCAAAGTGGACAAATAGAATAACTTACTCAAATTTGCTTAAAAGGTGTTAGATAAAATTCAACATCCATCCTTTAATTAAATACACACACATATACATGCACACATGCACTTATACACTTTTAGTCATACAAAGCTAGATAGATACTTTCTTAACCAAAGGCCAGGTAAAGCATAGGGGAATTGCTGCTAAAATCATAAATGAGCCGATGATACTCATTACCAGTACTACTAGGGAGCATTTTCCAGGAGAGATGAGCAAGTGTAATTAGCCAAAGGAAATAAAGGTAAAAATTGAAAAGGAAAAGGCAAAATTATTATTTGCAAATGACATGATTTTATGTCTGTGAAATCTAAGATTTAATTGAAAAAAAACACTTAAAAAGCAAATTTAAGAACATTCAATTAACAGTATCTGCTTATAAAATTCAAATTAAAATCAATATCTTTTTCATTTAAAAAAAGCTAACCAGTGAGAAAACATAATAAAACTAGTCATTGACATTAGCAAAAAAATAATAATAATATTCAGGAATAAAAGAATATGAAATGTGTAAGGTCTGTAGGAAGAAGACTTCAGTACCTACTGGGGAACTCGCTAGAAGATGTACAGGAAATTAGGGATTCAATTTGGAAGCATATCAGTTTGCCACAATTAATCTATAAATTCACTATGTTTCCAGTAAAAAAGATTAACAGAATTTTTAAAGTTTTCATCAAGGATCATAAAGTTTATTCAGGTGGGACATGGAACACAAGGAACCTGCTAGAATAGCCAAAAATATTTTTTTATTTTTAGATTATTTATTTATTTATTTGACAGACAGAGATCACAAGTGGGCAGAGAGGCAGGCAGAGAGAGAGGGGGAAGGAGGCTCCCCGCCAAGCAGAGAGCCCGTCTCGGGGCTTGATCCCAGGACCCTGGGATCACGACTCGAGCTGAAGGCAGAGGTTTTAACGCACCGAGCCCCCCAGGTGCCCCAAAATATTTTTTATTTTTAAGAAGGGACTAAGGGTGCCTAGCTGACTCAATCGGTGGAACATGTGACTCTTGATCTTGGGGGTTGTAGGTTGGATCCCCGCCTGACATGTGGAGATTACGGAAAAATAAAACCTTAGGGGCACCTGGGTGGCTCAGCTGGTGAAGTGTCTGCCTTTGGCTCAGCTCATGATCTCAGGATCCTGGGATCGAGCCCTATATCTGGCTCCCTGCTCAGTGCGGAGTCTGCTTCTCCTTTCTCTGCTATTTCTCTTGCTTGTGCTGTCTCTCTTTGTCAAATAAATAAATAAAATCTTTAAAAAAAAACTTCGAGAGAAAAGGAGTTTGGTGCTGACAGATCAGTGGAATAGAATACAGAGTCTGATAGAAATAAGGCCAAATACATTGGAATTTAGCATATGATTTAAAAGTGTGTTTCTCATCAATGATGTTGAACAACCATGAATGGTGTTGGGTGCTTGACTGGTCATTTTGGAAAAAAAAAAAAAAACACCTGAATGCCTTTCTTCTTGCAGTAAATTAATTTGAAGAGGTTCTAATGCACAAGTTATTTTTTTTTAACATGAAACCATGCGTACTATGAAGAAATGATGAACTTTTAAAATATATGCCTGGGGTTGAGAAGGGCCTTTCTAGACAGGAGGTAAAGCCCAGAAGCCAAAAAAGAAAAATCTGATGTATCTGACCACTATTTTTAAAAAAACTGCTGATAAAAACAACTTAAAAGACTATCAGCAAACTGACAAGACAAGTGAACCTCGTAAACAGATAAGTGTTTTTAAAAGTCAATACAAAAACTAGGGAGAGGGAAAGAGAAGGAGATTCTTGGAAAGAGAAAGTGAAAAAGAAAGAAAGAAAAATGCAGATCTCACTCATAACTAGAGAAATAGAAACTGGAAGAATAATGAGATACTATTTTTAAATGTTCAGTAGGTAAGAATTAAAACTATGGAAATACTCAGACAAAGTTAGGGTGCCAGGAAGCAGACACCATCGCACAGGCGCACAGTCTCTTCAAATGGCAATGTGACCCAAATATAAAATTCATGGATGTAAACTTTGACCCCAAATTCACCTATTAGTGAATAAATAAACCTACCGTGGCTGGCTAAGTTGGTAGAGCGTGCGACTCTTGACCTTGGGATTGTGAGTGTGAGCCCCTGTTGGGTGTAGAGATTAGTTTTTCTTTTTTTTTAAGATCTTATTTATTTATTTGACAGAGGGTGAGAGAGAGAGACTGAGCACGAGCAGGGGGAGCAGCAGAGGGAGAGGGAGAAGCAGACACCCCGCTGAGCAGGGAGCCTGACATGGGGCTTGATCCTAGGACTCTGGGATCAGAGTCCTGAGCCGAAGGCAGACACTTACCCGACTAGCCATCCAGGCACTCCAAGTGTAGAGATTACTTTAAAAGATTTTTTAAAAAACATCTATCTTATATGACCCAGTAATAGCCTACTTTATCTCACTTACGGCAGCATGAGAATGTGCAAATTGATTAATAAGATTGGGTAAATCCATATATGGTATGAAAAAACTCCAATATCTATGGTAAGAAAAAGGCAAGATGTAAAACGTGATCCCATGTGTGTAAAAAAAAAGGCATGCCTGGATCCTTGCATATTCTTACGCAACTTCTAGAAGGTATGTTAGAGACTTGCAATAGTGGTTACAGCTAGGAAATTGAGAAAGAGTGAGGGGAGAAGGAGGGAGAAGTGGGGAGAAGTGGTGGATGTGTTCATTTGATAACTTTACACTGTTTAAGTGTTTTTTATGTGCATGTATGACTTTTGTAATGAAAAAAAAAAAAACAGTGTACAAAAAAATAATGAGTCCCTGCTAATCTATTCAAATGCTGTGCTAGGAGCCAGGGGGATTTCAATAGGGAACCTGCATTTTTTTTTCCCTCAAGGAGATCCAAAGCATGTAAATCAATTTAAAAAGGGTAAAGTACAAATTTAAGAAGAGACAGTTTTATACAAATTGAAGAGAAAATATGAGCAGGAGAGTCTTCTTAGAGGAGATGGTATTTGAGCTGGGACCTGGAAGAGAGGTAAGATTTGATCACATGGAAATGGGATAGAAGGCATATCAGGGAGGGAAGGGAGCAGGAACAGAGGTCTAGAGGCAGGACGTTTGAAAGCACCCATGAATCATATAGGGTTCCCGAAAGGTAGCTTGGAAACCAGCTTTTGGAAAAGTAGGTTTGGGCTAATATTATCAGGTCTGACAAGAATGAGTCCATAGACAGCAGGGAGATGTAGCTGGTTCCCAAGTAGGCAAGTAACAAGACTAGAACCCTCCAAACTCCCAAAGGGAGATTTAGGGACGCAATCTGATGTATGGAGGATGCACCAAAGGGGACAGATGACGGTGGTTGTGTCTCCGGGTGGAGGTGGTGAGGAATTAGTGATGGCGGGGCAAGCAGCTAGAATGGGAAACGAAGTTGCAAGGGATATCATAAAGACAGGAGACCTTGATCCAGACCTCGGGGTGGGTAGTCTCTACTGGAATTCTCTTTAAAAATCAATATTTATTTTCAACGATTTTGTGGAGTATCAACCCAGCTTATGTGTTCTTCTAAAGCGCAAGTCACTAAGGAAGGTGAAAAATAGTTAAAAAATCAAATGAAGAGGGAAGACTACATATTTGGGGCCATCCGCCCATAATCAGGCCTCACCCTCTTCCCTGCCCATGTCCCTGGAAGGCAAACACATTTCAGGTACCCCCAGGCTTAAGGCTCAGGTCAAATGGCTCCCATCGAAAAGGGCCTTAGCATGATCCTTGTGAAATGATCATACAGCTCAGTACAGACCTAGTTGTTCCACTAATTGAACAACTAATTGAACTAGATTCTAGTTGTTCAACAAATATTGAAAGTCTCTTATATGCCAGGCACTATGCTAGTCACTCGATTGGTGCCTTCAACAAAGCTCAAAGCCTAGTGGGGAAAATAAAAAAAATAATGGAAAAAAAAAGTACCATAGAGTGCATGCTGATGACTGCACTTGCATCGGGGCGTATGGGAACTGAGAGCAGGGAGGACCCACTCAGTGAGCTGTGGAGAGCCTGGAGGATGAATAAAAGAACCTTCAAGTGTTCATTCAGTGAGCATATACCGAGCACCTCTTATGCTCCAGACACAGTTCTAGGCACTGGTGAAATAGTGATGAATACTACAGGCATCGGGCTTGCCCTCATGAACACACATTTCAGCAAGAGGAAACAAGATGATGAAAACCAGATAGGGTCCTGGTACAGGGAGGGACAGAGAGGCTGCAAGGTGGGTACAGGAAAGGTCACACAGAGCAATCCAGGCTCCGATACACAACCTTATGTGAGCAAAGCCAGAACGATGTGCAACACCAGAATTAGCCTACTTTCCCGAATCTATGCATTCAGAGCCACCATGAAGGTGCGTTCCTCTGAGCCAAACACTGTGGTCAGCAGGTCGCATTCCTTATCTCATCGACTCTTTGCGAAGCTGTTTCTAGTAGGTGACATTATCCCTACTTTGTGGGAAAAGAAACGGGAGCTTCTTATTAAACAATTGTCCAAGCCCAACTTGGCAATGTGTCATTATGACCCCTCTTACCGATGTCCCCAGGGCCGCTGGAATATGTTCAAGGTTGTGACCCTGGAACTGTGTTATGACATGCCCAAGCAGGGGACTCGAGGGCATGTCATAGGAGGGCACTCCCTCAGGGAGGGCACTCCCTGATCTGTGGAGCCCTGCCATTCTGCTTCCAGAACCTGGGCGGTCCCATCTTCTTTGCTGCGTTCAAATGGCAACATCCCAACGTCCATGCTTTCACAGACCTAAACAAAAACATTATGGGGAAGTTTAGAAATAAAGTCATGAGGAGAGTTGGCCCAGCAGCAGATAGTATTGAACAGAAAGCTCTGTGGTAAATGTGGACAGGAAATGTGACTTGATCTCAGAGCCTGATAGAAAACGTCAACGTGCCAAACCACTCTGTCTGCAGTGTGACTTGGTGAGTGTTAGAAGCCGAAACTAGGTCTGCCTGTAGAATCAGGAGAGTCAAAATGGAGTAGATGTGGGGAGATTCAAGAGCCACAGCTGTGGGCCCGAGGGGCGGGGGGACTTTCTGTAGCCGGCAGCAGGTGGGAAGAAGCATCTGGGCTGTGACTTGCCAAGTGCCCTCGCTTAGGAGGACACAGCAATAGGAAGGCAGAGTGGGAGATCCCGGGGGAGGGGGTCTCTCAGATTCTGAGGTCTTTGGAAAGACTCTAGGGCTCACAGAGAAAAAGATGACTCAAACGTTTTTATTATTTTAGAAAAATCCATGGTAGGGAAAGGTCCAAAAAAGAGCCACTTTTCAAAAGAAATCAGAAACGTTCTCAGTTTCACCACATGAAAATGACCATTTCTAGTATTTCAGTATATGTGCCTCCGGACGGTTCTCTACGCCCCTGATTTGTCACACACGATGGTTTGCCAAGGTTTCTTGTCACTGCCCTGTCGGTAGCATCAAAGAAAGCCAGTGCGCATCATCTTTTCGTGAGCGCTCGCTATTTTATGGCTGGGATCTGTCATAATTGGTTATTTGCCTGTAGTTATTTGTACTTCGGTCCGATGGACCCAATGGAACTTGAGATCTTTGCAAGTTGCCCAGCTCTCTCCTTAGGATAAAATCCTAGGATTGTTAACATTTTAACACACCTTGACCACTTAGCAGCACAAAAGGTTGTGCCAAGGCACAGTTCAATCAAAACAAGTGAGAAGACTGGAGGTCAAAAGTCTTCGAACACTTTTTAGTTGATGTGTGCTTCACACTTGCGTCAGGGCCCAGAGTAATACAGACTCCCTAGGTGTCATCATGGGCCGAAAATCCCGTTTCCTTCAACTGACCGCTTAATATCTGGTTTAAAACAAAACTACAGACTTGACTGTGAAGAAGTTTCCCTGCCTCGCTGGTGGCAACGTGAGGTCGTCCGCTAGTTGTGGACTCGTCACGAACAGAGCAAGGACCCCGAGACCCCTGAACAGAGCCTCGCGTGATGGCCATTTGTAAGGCCAAGCCCCATTGGAAAGAGTAAAGCAATTCAAAGATAGGCAGAAGCTCAGAAAACTTGCATTCTGGCCTTTTCTTTCTTTTTTAGAGATTTATTTATTTATTTGTTTGTTTATTTCTTTGAGAGAGAGAGAGAGAGCACGAGCAGGGGGAGGGGCAGAGGGAGAGGGAAAAGCAGGCTCCCCGCTGAGTGGGAAGCCCAATTCAGGACTCGATCCCAGACCCTGGGATCATGACCTGAGCCAAAGGCAGAGGCTTAAGTGACTGAGCCACCTGGGTGCCCCTATTCTGATCTTCTCCAACTGAAAATTTCCATCTCAACTGAAAGGTAATACTGAAGATTTTAAAATGGGGTTTATAAGCCCTATGTATTTCTCACATTTAAATGGGGTTGAAGATTTCCACAGGATAGCCAAGAAATCAGGCATCTCAATACACCACGTATTATATACCTTAGAAATAATTGAGTGCCTGTCTAGACCTCCTTCCTTGTTGTCCTATCCAGAGCCGTCCTCACCGTGGGTCATTCTCACGCTGGAGGTCAAGACACGGCATATTTACTAAGGCCCCAACAGCAAATATGGGAAATTTTTTTTTCCTCTCTAATGCCAAGATGAACCGTGAAAACAGTGAATCATATATGTAAAATGAACTTAAATTTGGTTTCTATTTTAGAGCAAGTATAAATTCTATTTATATACCTTTTTATGCCATGGTCTTTATAGCTTTATTGAGGAATCATCGATATAAAATAAAAAGTGTACAATTTGATGAATTTTGACATTTGCCTGCACTCATGAAACCATCATCACAGCCCAAATAATGAACATTTCCATCACGTCCAAAAACACCCTCGTGCGCCTTTGTGAACTTCCCTCCCCACACCACCCGCCAAGGCCCCAACACAGCATCATCTACTTTCTGGCACTACGGATTCCTACGTATTTTCCAGAATTTGTAACGTAAATCAAATCATAAGGTAGTAGCCCTTTTAGTCCGACTTCCATCGCCCAGAGTAATTACTTTGAGATTCATCCATATAGTTACACGCGCCAGAGTTCATGCCTCTCATTGCTGAGTGGCACTCCATTCCAGGGAGACATCACAATCTGCTTACCCAACCAGAACTATCACAACTGAAGTTGGTATGAATTATCTGCAACCGATCTTGGGGGCCTACGGTCCCATTTCACTCCGATGTGGAAGTTAGGAAACAAAACAAATGAACAAAGGGAAGGAAGAGACAAACCAAGAAACAGGCTCTTCACTCTAGAGAACGCACTGCTGGTCACCAGAGGGGAGGTGGGGGTGGGGTGGGGGACAGTCCCCAGGTGACGGGGATGAAGGAGGCTCTTGTGATGACCCCCCGGCAACACGCGGGAGACACACGGTGACAACAGGGAAGTGTTGACTCACTATACGGTACGCCTGGAACTAAGATAACACTGTGTGAGCTACGCTAGAATTACAGTGGAGCCCTTTTCAACTGTTTTTGTTTTTGTGTTTATGTTTGGATAAAGACCGTTTCAGAGCGGCCTGTGAGCATGGAGAGTCCTAGAAACATAACCACTGACATTACGAATGGCTCAAGTGGCAAACTCTGCTCCCAGTAAAAAGATACCAACTTCACAGACATGTACCCCTGGGGATAAAAATATGTTTATAATAAAAAAAAATAAAAATAAAAAAAATCAATAAATAAAGCGAAGGGAAAAAAAATAAAATAAAAATCTATAAAATTAAAAAAAAAAAGATACCAACTTCTATAAAGATCCAGAAGTTTCAAAACAGATTTTTTTTTTCAAATTGAAGAACAAGGGATGAGATTGCTTGAAGGTAAACAAATCAGAGGAAAGTATTCAGTGAGCTTAAACTCTGCATCCTTGGCCTTCCCCAAACCTTATCAACAAATAATACTTTTCCAGTGGATGGAAACACACTTGCATAAAAAGCCCTCAGAACTCAGCGAGGACCACACCGATTCACCTTCCCTCCCTGCCTTCTTCCCTCCCCGCCTGGTCATCCCTACCTTTCTCCTTCCCTTCTTTCACATCAAAATTATACTAAAAAGACCTATTTTACTTTGAATTTTTCATTATCAGTGAAAATTTAATAAGGTTTGGAGCATTTGAAGTGGTTGGTTCTTGTATGTCAATTAATTAATTTTATTTATTTATTTGAGGGAAAGAGAGGTGGGGAAGGGGGAGTGGGAGAGGGAGAGAGGATGGAATTTTAAGCAGCTTCTGCGCTGAGCTCAGAGCCTGACATGGGGCTCCAATCCCAGACTCTGAGATCACTACCTGAGCTGAAAGCAAGAGCCAGATGCTGAGCTGACTGACCCCCCCAGGTGCCCCAATTAATCTAATCTAATGATAGCCTTATGATATATTAGAAAATATGTGTTTATCTTATGTATTTTCATTAATTTATACTTTTACTTAATACTTTAAATTTATGATTTTCTAGATTGTAAAGCTGTTTAAATCTATTAAATATTTAGTTTCTATGATCTTTGCTTTTTTAATGAAGAATATAATATTGGCATTGTCACTTTTGTGCCAATATTGCCAATCTCAAAAACTGCACATTTGGGCTTACAGGTCATATGCATTTCAGCTTTCGTTAACTTTGCCAAATTGTTCCCAAAGACATTGGTATCTAATTACATCCCCCTTAGTTGTATGTAGAACCTTCGATAGCTTCACATCACGGCCAGTATCTTCCATGAGTAAACTCTCATGTCTTTGCCAATCTGGTATGAAATGATAGCTAATTGTGGTTTAATTTGTATTTCCCTGATTGGTAGTGAAGGAAGACATCTCTTCATGTGTTTATTGGACACTTCATCACCCTTTTTCAAAAGATACATTAACGTTCTTCTCATACGGTAGTGCTGCGGTGATTTCTCCCCATCTGTGGACTTTCTCACTCTGTTAATAATACATTTTGATAATTGGAAGTTTTAATTTTAACATAGTGAGTTTATTAATCTTTTCTTAGGGCTTGTACTTTTGGTGATGTAAGAGCTCCTTCCTTAATTCAAGGTCATAAAGTTGTTTGCTTACACTTCCTTCTCCTGAGCTCACTGTTTTGTTTTCAATCAGAATGTGAGGTAGGGATCCAATTTTATTTATTTCCACATTAAGACATTACCATCACCATTTAACAAATAGTCCATCCCTCCTCACTGATCCGCTGTGTCAGCTCTGTCATATACCAAATTTTCAGTCATGTATGGGTCTGTTTCTGGGCTCTCTGTGTTATCCCATTAATATCTTTTCTGCCCTGGAACTTGTTCTTACTGTCTTAATTATAGCTTTATAAGATTTGAGACCCGTTGATACAGAAACACAGCCTGCCATCTGCCACACACACAGACACACATACACACACAAACACACACACACACACCATTCTTACTTTTCTTATTTGAAATTGACCAGATTTGGGGTGCCTGGCTGGCTCAGTTGGAAGAGCGTGCAACTCTTGATCTCAGGGTTATGAGTTTGAGTCCTATGTTGGGTGTAGAGATTACTTACAAGTAATCTCTTAAAGAAAACTTAAAACTTAAAAAAAATCAAGCATATTTTTGTGCAAGGGAGGGACATGACTTGACTCACGTTTTATGGGGCACACAACTTAAAGGCATTTATTAAACATTAGACAAAATAAGAATCAATGACAAAATACATTATGCTAACATCAAAAGCATATCGATTACAAGTAGATTACAAATATTTATGCTATTTATCTGTATGGGAAAATCTTTTGAACAAGTGGGAAAAGTTAATAAAGCTCTATAAGTCAAAAACATCTGATTCGTATGTTTGGATAAGGGCCACCCTGGCTGTTGGGTAAAGAATAATAATTAATGACATCAGAGAGAGAGAGAGAGGAAGAAATTGCCAGAACTAAGTCCTTGAACAGATGACAACGGGCAGCCTTCAGTGGAAGAGGGATTAGCTCCAGAGAGTGGCATGCAAAGTTTGTGCGTGGCCGTGAGGGCTGAGGATGTGAGCGCCCAGGACAAGAGCTGTGGCATCTCAGAGTCTGGGAATTCTCCTCTGATTGCTTGAATCTCTGGGAAGTCATCAGTGAAGTGAGGTATTCCGGGTTTCTGAAGAAAGGGGACCGTGTACACTCACGGCTGAGGGAATGGAGATGTCAGTGATTGCTTGGACCAGGGGCTCTGTGGTCAAGGGACTGATGGGGTCAGCGAATGGAGGAAAGGACCTGGGAGTGGGGGCCAGAGAGTGGGATGTGTGACATTCACAGTAGGAAGAGGTTGCAGGTACGGGCAGCCACAAGCTCAAAGTTATAAGCAGGGCTACGTTCAGGACTTACAACCTATGCAGTTGCCCAGAGCCCAGCATTCACAGGGCTTCAATACTCTGCTGTCACCATCTCGAAATTTCTAAACATTAAGGGAGTTTTTGGGTTGTTTTGTTTTTTAAGTACATCCTTTTTTTTTTTTTTTTTTGAGATTTTATCTATTTGAGAGAGTGAGCAAGCATGGGGGGAGGGGCAGAGGGAGAAGCAGAGCTGAGCTGATTCCTTGCTGAGCCGGGAGCCCACCATGGGGCTTGATCCCAGGACACTGGGATCATGACCCAAGCCAAAGGCAGATGCTTAACCGAATGAGCCACCCAGGTGCCCCCTAACCATTTGTTAGCGAGGGGCCTTCCGTTTTTCATTTTTCCCTGGGCCCCACCATCCTGGTTGTGAACACAGAATGAGGGGTTGACGTAGGTATAGGACGAGCCCACTGGAGGAGAAAGTTCGAGGACCTGAGGACCTGGAGAGATGAAGGGTGGTGTACATATGGACTGCAGTTGCCAGAGATTTAGGCAGGAGTAGCTCTGAAGACAGTGACTATGAGCTAAGAGCTGGACCCTAGAGAAATGAGTGGCAACAAGCTGGGGCAGGAGAGGGGTAGTAGGCGACATCACCTAATACCATGGGAAGCACTGCATTTGGAGGCAGGAGGGTAACAACCCAGAAGAGCCCCAACAATGAGAAAACTGGCCTCCCCTCCAGGCCCTGCAGGGAGAGGACTTCGGGAGAAAGAAGCAGCCTTGTAGATGGGACAGGGGAGGCTATATCCTGGAGCAGAGCCAGTTTCTCTTAGAGCAAGAAGGTGACAAGGATGTTAGAGAACAGGCTCATGATCTGCAAAACTGGGCTTCTAATGATGACAGCAGGGACTGAGGGTGAGGAGCCTCGGAGGTTCAAGGCAGAGTGGAAGCAAGACTGTGAGCATTGGTCAGGGAGGGCTCCCCCGTTACCCTTGGTGAAGGCCTAGGGTAAGCCAGGTCTTTTTATGCATGTTTAGTGCAAATGCATGCTGAAAAACCCTATTTCTTTTACAAATTTTATAAGCAGCATTTATAAGTAGTAATTGGAACAGGGGACGTTAAAAAATAAGTTTTTACGTTTACCCAATGCCACTATAGCCCTATAAAGTAGATACTCATCTCACTGCTATGTAATCTCTGATAGAGTTTTTTCCCCCTAAACATTCCAAAATAAAGACATTCAATAAATCAATTTCTTTGTCAAGCAGTGTTGCAACATGGCTTGTTTTTTTCATTTTAAATGCTTTGCAAAGAAAAAGATCATATTCGGGGCACCTGGGTGGCTCAGTCAGTTAAGCATCTGCCTTTGGCTTGGGTCATGATCCCCGGGTCCTGGGATCGAGCTCCACTTCAGGCTCCCTGCTCAGAGACGAGCCTGCTTCTCCCTCTGCCTGCTGCTCTCCCTGCTTGTGCTCTCTCTCACTCTCTCTTTCAAATAAATAAAGAAAATCTAAAAAAAAGAAAAAGAAAGATGATATTTGAGCAATGTCTGTCTTTAGAACTTGAAGTAGATGGCTTTTGGACTGGTTAATAATAGAAGCTCCACTGGTTTTAGTCTTCCATACTCCTCTGGTGCAGATTTTCTTAGTTGATAATACAAGGATGTAACTAAAAATGAAGTCATTTAAGAATTAAACACATGATAGTTGGGTTTCAAAGAACTATATGATCAGCCAAATGCAATGTGTGGACCTCACTTGGATCTCTACTGGAATGATATCACTATGAAAAGAAATTTTTGAGACCTCTTCCATGTGGATAAGGACTCATGTAAAATGTTTTGTTGCTTGCAATGTGACCTGGGGACACCCACTGGCTTATTCTGGCCTCCGGAACCCCCAGAAAAAGGATGGGGATTTGAAGTCAATTGTCAAGGCCTCCAGGCAACCAGTGATCAAGTCTTCTGTACCTTAAAGCTCTAAGTTGTTTCTAAATTCCCAATTCAGACAAATGATTCTTTGGCATAGGGGCAAGCCCTGGGGAGGGGGGTGTGTAGGGAGTCATGGGCGGATCATTAGGTAATCTGGCCTCATGTCAGTATCTTTTTTTTTTTCACACTTTAATATTTCTGGGGAATCAGAACATGTTAAACAGTTGGCAGAGACCTTTAATGCATGCATGTTCCTCCTGGGAAGCTATTGTTAAATTGATCCCTTACAACTAATGGCATCTTGGAATTGGAGAAATATGGTAATGTATGTATGCTATGTTGTGCTTTGGAAATTGCTAGATTGGGTCTATTATCTAGATTCTGGTTAGATTACTTAACCAGTGGTGCCAATGAAGAACAAGAGCACAATACATCATTTCCTTGGGCAAAATTCGCAACATTCTCTGTTTTAATTAACACTAACTGTCTCCATCAAGTTCAAGGACATGTCACTTAGTAAGCAATACAGGAATGGCTCAATGGTGTTTTTAACTAGAGAGAATACCAAGACCATGGAAATAGTAAATTCTCTCTCCTGACCCTCTTTGCAACAAGCCCAGACTTCCATCATCAGAATAAAGGTCCCCGTTTCCAAGCCTTTGTCTCTTTCAAATTCCCACAGATGAGAATGCCTGAAAATGATCAGTTTCTTTGGGGGACCCAAGATTGCAAAAGGCATTGCACGGAAAATAGAGTTGTAGGTAGAGGTGACCTGGTTTTGCATATGAGAACATGACAATTCACACAGTTATCTTTCCACAGGTTTAAAAATTTTGTCTACACATATCGAATCTTCAAAGACAGACGTGGGTTTTACAATATACAGGTAAGAACGTACGAGAACTCTTGTAACAGCAGCTATGAAAGATTGGGGGAGAAGAATCTGTGATCATCTCTTGAACCTGAGACGTGGCCATGGAGAGGCATTGTAAAAAGGGAAGCAACATAGAGTTTAGAGTCAGATCTGTAGTAAACTTTGCCTTTCTCTGAGAGAAATGGGGAGAATTTTTGACTATTCAAGGCTATTATTCTAGACCCTGGCTTTCCCAGGGGTCAAATGCACCAGCCTGGACTCCTGGAGAGGCCGCTGTCCAGTGAGATGACACAGTGACCAGGGCAGGCTGGAACAGGAAGCAGGCGAGGAGTCTGAGCGTGTAGGAAGACGAGTGAGCTCCACGGCCATATGAAAATAGAAAGGGAAGCATCAGTCCATGGGCAGCCTTAGGGGTTTCTTTAATTTTTCTGGTTTATTGAGAATTAAGCAGAAAACACTTTCTGTTTTGAAATGATTTCTCCGGCTTAGGAAGTAGAGTATAATAAGATTAACTGAATCTTTACTAACTGGCGAATCCTGAAATAATGTTTTTGAAACACTTGGAGCTGAGGTTAAGCAGAGTTTTCACTGCCAGATTTCTCTGAATCTTCAATATGCTAACGTTCATTGTCAATATCGAAAAGAAATTGGAATATACCGTGATCCCCAAACACAAGCACGCAAACACACACACATGTAAGTTTATCTACGTGTCAGTGTGTGTGTAATTTTTCTTTTGTTACAAAAGACATTATTGAGGCAACTGACAAAATTTGAATAAGGTCTGTAGACTAGTAGGTAGAACTCCATCAAGTTTAATTTCCTCATTTTAGTCACTCTAGTGTGGATATGGAATGTTCTTGCTTTTTGAGAAATATTGACATATTTAGGGTTAAAGACTTATCACGTCCACACTTAATCTCAAAATATTTTTTAAAAAGAATATGTGTATGTACCTCTATATTTGTACATGTATGCACATGTGCATTTAAAAAAAGAAAATGAAAAGCAAATATGTACAATATAAATGTTAACATTTGGAGTGTGAGGGGAGCCTGGGTGGCTCAGTTGTTTAAGTGTCTGCCTTCGGCTTAGGTCATGATCACAGAGTCCTGGGATCGAGCCCCTGAATTGGGCTCCCTGCTCAGCAGGGAGCCTGCTTTTCGCTCTCCCTCTGCCTGCCCCTTCCCCTGCTTGTGCTCTCTCTGTCAAAAAGAAAATCAATAAAATAAAAAGAATTTTTTAAAAATTGGGGGTGTGGGTGAAGGATATGTATAAAAATTTTTAAAGTATTTTTTCAACTTCAAGTCGAAACTATTTCAACATCAAATGTTTTCTAAAAAGCAACGTATATTAACTCTTTCTTTTGTCGTGCATGCTTTGGGAAATTGTGATAATTCCTTAATACACCATTTTGTCTCTTCTCTGCACAAAATGGAGAGGCATAGGAATCAGCTATCACTCGGACTTGGGGCGTTTCTCGGAGGGGTAGCAGTGCACTTAGAACCTGTCCTGAGGGTTGAAGCGATAACCGTATATGGAACCTCCCAGCAGCCGACTTCAATGTCACCGGCGTGTCTGATGGAGGTTAACCACACCACATGTCCGAGAACCTTCTGGCTTCCACCCCTCTCTACAGACCGACATGGAGGTGTATGAGAACCTCAGTGATCATTGAGAAAACCAGGCACACATCTGACATCCGCTCCCAGAGGGCGGCCGTCTGCAGGATATAGCTCTAAGAACTGTCCCAGACACACTTACCAAGGATGGGGGCTCACTCAGTACTGCAGACCTGGGTGGGTTCCCCCGATGATGAATCCTCTTGAGTTGCAGTAGCTTGAGTCGGGGGCCGGGCTTCAAAACAAAGGTTTCTGTGTATTTCTATCCATGTGAACTCTTAAGCAGGAACCGCCCGCTGCTGGTTTTCAGTCTGCAAGCCCAGAGGCAGCCCTGCTCTGACCGCTGCGTGGAGAAGTGTCACGTTGCACACGCAGTGGACGGTGACAAGCGATCTCCTTCTTGTATCTTGGCAGACTGTGGAAGGTGCTCCCAAAATGCTCTTTTCAAACCTAAAGGAATTGATCTCCACCTTTGAGAAACCAAATCAAGGGCTGGTGGTTCAACTTGGACATCCGGTAAAGCAGGCCAGCTCCTGCCCACGATGGAGAAGATCCCAGATACAGTTGGATAGTATTTACGGTAAAAACTCTGACATGGGGGTCAGAAAGGAACCTTAGTTCCATTTCTTCCACTGGCCGACTTTGTAGAATTTATGCAGACACACACCACGTTCTGTTGTTTTATCTCTAAAAGCTTCACCCACCAAAAAGCAATGTCGATCTTGTTGGGGAGCAGTGTCTTTGAGCCCAGAAGGTGGCCAATGCATGCAGCGTTCTGTTTGGCTAGTCGGGAGAGCGAGAGTGGTCCCCAGAGCATTCTGGGAGAGCTGACCTCAAGCTCATCCTGTGACCTTGTGCGAACCACAGGCTTGGGAACAGATGGACAAGCAAGCAAATTTTTCAAACGAGAAAATTGCTTCGCTGCCCTCCCCAAGGCGCGTACGGTTACATTTTGCTCAATATTTGCTGAGCATTCATTTACTTAGTATCAGGGGACAAATTATTTCAGATATATCCCTAACAGAATTAAGCCGTGGAGGAACATGAGAGATGGCCAGTAAATCAGAGGGCGGAGAACCCACGCGGAGCCCCTCAAACTGAATCAATAGCAGCCACAATTGCTTACTTGCCCCCCTGAAACCTGCCCTCAGAAAATCAGCTCTGGTATCTGTACTTACAACGTGATTTGAATCGAACACGGGTTTCCTAAGACATTTACAGTTTACTCGTGTTTTCCCATGGTGGCGTGAATGGTCTGATTCCAAAGCAGAGGGATTTCAGTTATCACTGGGGGGTAAGGGGGGGACACACTAGCTAGGGAGAAGGGCAGAGGTCAGAGTTCCAGGAAGCCTGCAATCACCCCACACTCTACTCCGTCTGCTCAAGTCACCCCGCAGACCGTCAGCAAGCTTCTCACCTCCCAGCAAAACTGAGCGTGGATTTTTAATGATGAAAATAACAACCCCTCCTTTGCAGCTCTTTCTCAGCCCCCTGCCCCCCCCCCTTCCAAGGACTGCACTCCCCCCCCCACACACACACACAAGGTCACTTCCTATAGATTTAGCTACAGGTGCAATCCCATGGCCACGGTCCACCCAAACTTACAGGAACAAAAGCACAGAAGGGGGCAGCAACGTCGTGCACCACAGCCCTTAGGAAGACCCGGATGAGTTGCCGAGGCTGGTGGGGGCAGTGCTCGTACCTGTCCCGCAATGACAAATGAGTCACGAATGCCAAGAGGAGAGTCCTTTCAAGTTCTTTCCTAAGAACTGGGCGGGAGTCTTACCACCCCGCTGCCCATGCTTGATTAGCCCTGGCAGGTAAAGGGAAGACATCCTCTCCTCATCCTCTCCTCAGCTCACTGGCTTCCTCCCCTTCCCTTGGCGTCCTTAGAATAAGCTTCAGCTTTTCTCACTCAGAGGGAGACGCAGGTTTTCTGCAGGTGAATGGAGGCATCTGGAGCGGGAAACCTGGATGCCTAAACTTATCGAGAGACCCCCTATTTTGCCAGGAGAGCTCCCTGTGATACGTCTGCCCCTGAAGATGTCACTTTGATGTGGCATTGAGGTCATCCTGTGCCGGGGGAAGAGGTCTTCTTTCCCTCGAGTGAGGTTGGTCCGTGTGACTCCTAGGTGGTGAGCCTCATGGCTGGTCTTCTTCTGCTTCCCCCCCCCCCCCCCCCC